>JAOBYG010162533.1:0-10514 GCA_025403545.1 Epizoanthus stellaris
CACACAGCAGGCGCTCTGTGTTATCTGATCGGCCACAGCTTCGTGAACGTGTCATGACCGTGCTGGCTCCGATGACAGGAGATTGGGCCAAAAATCAAATACTATTTGTTGGGCGAAGCATTCGATTCCTAAAATTATGCTGCTTACTGTTGATTGTTAAAAACACCTACAACGCAAGCTTGTATTGTTTGAAGTGTGTGCGGACCTTGTATATAACATGTCACCTTTGGTCTAATCAGTATAGTGCCTGGTCCACCGGTAACTCATACGGCGCTCTGGCATTTTTCACTTTGAAATTCAAGACTACCGGTAGTACAGATAGCTGAAACTTCAAAATACATAGATCAAGAAAACCAAACAACCTGTGGGATCCACTACTTGCAGTAATGATTTATATATAGTAGTAGTTACTTCGAATGCGTAACAGTTGAAATGATAGCTGATTACAGAGCACAGATCAGCACAGCTACAACCCCTCGAGGCAAAGCCGACTTTTCGAACTTTATTAGCTTACAGGTCTACATTTAGGTCTAAGGTGCCGAGACTGTATTCGTTAATTTCGTTTTGGAAGTAAATACTACATATAACATAAAAACGATTAGATGACGTAGACTAGTTTCGCTGCTTCCTCAGTTTTAGGCTGCTGAAAATTAAAAGAATCATTCCGCAACTCGCAGACTCGCAACTCGCAGACTCGCACCTCCCAACTCGCAGACTCGCAACTCGCAGACTTGCAACTCCCAACTCGCAGACTCGCAACTCGCAACTCACAGACTCGCAACTCGCAAAATAGCGAAACTGAAGCTAGTGCATGCCAAAGATCTAGACCAGGGGGGCTAGCAGCGAGGCCTAGGACCGAGTATCTATGATAGCACAGATTAAAAAAATTGACCGAGTGGGCCTAAGTGCTAGAACCGCTGTTTCTGAGAAATTCAAGATGGCGGCCTTTCTGAGCGGTGCTGCTCGATTCTCAGAATTCACGTACAACTTCCAATAATTTTGTTTTGGCACAAGCTCAGAACTTCAGAAAACGTAAGTGTGTTTGGATAGAAAAAAGTAAAAGCTACTTGAAGTGATAAGGGAGATTTTGTCTTTTAGAAAGCTAGAATTCGAGTTGATCGCATGTCATCCTCTTTGCATTCTGGATTTCTGGAATTAAAAGCAGATCGCAAGTCCGATTAGAACCGAGAATCATGGACTAGTGCTCACGTCACAATATATGAGAGGTTAGAAATGAATTTCTTATATTATGCATATTTATACATAGCTCTTCTTCCGGCCAAGAGAACCACAGACACATTTAGTATACCCAGCTCAGAGCTAGACCGAGACGTCTTGATATTCTTTATATAAATATATGCTACAAAAATATATTAAATATAGAAACAAATGACGTACATAGAAATTTTTTCGACCGATGCTCAATCGATACGATAACTCGCCATCTATGGTGATTTCGATTATTGATAAAGTGTTCATAATTGGATTAGTACAGATTGTCGAATGTCTCATTGTCTGTAGCAGTTCCAGTTGCATATATATTTTGACCATATCATAGCAAAGCACAATCTAATATTTTCTATAATATTTTTCTATTATTCTATAATATTTTCCACAGCCATTCAACTGCCAATTTGTTGCAGTGTATAATTTACATGTGGTTATTGTGAATTTCAGTGTGCTTGACTCTTTTCAATTCATCAAGAATATAGTTGGATGATGAAGAATAATGGTGTTGTAACTGGGCACTGCCACTGGTACGTCAAAGTGATTAAAAGCAAAACACTTGTTGGGACATTTTCTATATATACCCATGCCCATGAAAGACCTTTTTATCCAGTGGAGTTAGAGGGGCCAAAAACATTGTGACAGAAACCCTTTGCTGGACTGGTCTTTGGCCAACCTCATTCCCAGGATACTTTCACTGTCCGGTCTCCCTTACACGAGGGAGGCCGGAAAGTGAAAGTACCCTGGGAATGAGGTTGGTCTTTGATCATTCTTTCCCCAAAAGAAAATCCTTGATAGAACCATGCCTGCACTTTTATGCATTTGTACTCTTGACCTTTCATCTATCTTTCTCACATTCTCCCTCTCCACTTTGTTATTTTCACAGGTTAAGAATTCGAAGCAGATGCTGGGGCAAATATAACAAGATAGTTGCTTGAACCTTCAAGCAGTCCATGCTCACAAGTTGTGCCAAAGATATTCAGAATCCAATAAATTTCTTTATGGCATGCTATTCTGGCTGTTTGTTACATGTCACGGCTTTCACAAGATAAAAGTTCTTAAATGTAATGCTGTATTCAAGAAAAATGACAACTAGCCAAGGGAAGTCTCATTTGCAGCTGGTGCCAATGATTTGCCCAGCACACATACACATTTTTACAGTTCTTTTTCTGCATAGCAAGAACTTGAATCACTCAAGTGTTGTTTCTTTTGAGAATTATGATCAACAAAATATATTACTATATTTTACTTTGTTGACTTCAACATCTAATTCCGGTCATCTGGTGGGTAGTATAATTTTACTATCATACAGTTGTTTGTCATTATATTTTTTTAACTGTCTGCAACTTGTGATACTTGTGTTTATTGCGTTCCACTCCCAATTATACCCTTGGTATCCAATGCATGCAGGTAAATATTACATGTATAACTATTTATAAATATTGTAATAGAGACAGGCATATAGAATATACCATTCCTACACCGTCTTATTTATGCGGGAAGGAACAAGTTCATTTACATTCACATTCACGATTTACCCCACCAAGAGTGTATGCTTGTGAAGATTTGAATTTTCCAGTTGTGGTTCATTGACAACCTTACTATTGTGAGCCAAATAAAGTATTTACATCCACTAAACTGTTTTCTAGCATGCTCATATGTGTTCACATGGTCATTCAAATTGATTTGGAACTTGGTTCTCAGTACTTACTTTGTACTCACCCATAGTGGGTATTGCTCTTTTTAACTTTTGGTTTTAAATGGTATAAAGAAAAGGGTTAAACAAATGAATTATAGAGGGACTCACTTTTTGGGTTGGCAACCCACTCCCATGTGAAAGATAATACAAGATAAAACTAGCAGTTCATTTGTTTCTTGATTTCACCCATTAATTTGGGAGATATTTAATAACAACAGCCGTTTTAGCTCCGTTTTAGCTCCCCCCCCCCCCAACAAAATAAATGGGATCTGGTTGGAGGATATTATGTCAGCTGATCCAGTTCATGGTTGCCACCCATCACTCCCTGATCACAAAATAATTTTCACTGACCATGCATGCCTGGATAAATTAAATTATAATGTGAAATCGTAACCTTACTACTCCTCAGTTAAATTTAGTTTAGTGAATTCATCACATGATCGCTACAAATAAGTCCAATGGACATAAGACAAACAATTGTGACAAGGCCAAGGGAAAAAATAATCAGATAAATGTGTAAGCCAAATAGAGTATCCTTTCTATTTTACTATTCCATTCAGGGCGCAATCAAATAAGCAATAACATCAAAGAAAGCGGGAAGCTGATACATGATTTAATTCACTCAATTGCCAAAACTATAAACTACAAACTGACTATATAAAGAAAGTTAACAAGGCAATAAGACCTTGAGTTGTTATCGTCTGAAGGCAGTGAAAGAAATTTGGAGGAAGTCATGATCTCTCCCAGGCGAGTCGCATTTTTCTTCTTTCGGATAAATCATATGAACGCCACAATACAACGCTTTTATACTATAGACTGACTCTAGTGACTGCATGCAGCGAGGATGAGTTACTTTGTTAACCAAAAAGTCCAAAACAAAATAGATATGAAAGAAGTTCCGAGTGATTATTATTAGGCAAAACATGGGCGTAAAAAAATTGGCTGGCGGTGAGAATCAGACAGCTCTTCATCCGGTCTCTTACCCTAAATTAACCAAGCAAGGCTTGAAACACTTCATAATTATATTTTTAAATATAATGGTTTTTGGAGCGGGAGGACTCGAATTTCAAGGCCTATTTGATTGTTGACAACACTGCTGACATCGTACTCAAACTGATTCAGCAACCTTTCCACAAAAGTTCCAGGTTCCAGAGCCGTTTCCCAAACAAATAAATGTAATCAGGAGTGAGAAAGGCAGATAAAGTCTGTGTGTCCATCCATTGTTAATGTTACCATCTGCAGCGACAAATATTTAAATAACAAAGAACTTCCATCCTTCGCGACGTCAACAAGAAACCAATATGGCGGCCTGAGATGTTTTTCATTTTCAAAAATTTTGCTATTGCGCATGCGCCTGCCTTCTTCCGAATGATTGACAGATTTGGATCATAGAAACCGGAAAAGCGGCAAAGATCAAAGGGCGCTGCCGCCCCCCCCCCCTGATTTTCACAATTTAACAAAGCGACAGTTCGTCGAAATTGGTAAACAAAAAAACTGCTAACCGAAATAAAAGCCGACTTTATTGATAAGAAATTCAAACGCCAAGGAAAGATCGCCGATTTAAAAGTGACCAACTCGGGAAAGATCGATCTGAATTTTAATTTTTTTGATTTAAAAATTGACGGTTATCGACTACCAATTCAAACTTCCAAGTACCGGAGCTAGCTGTGCTTCAATGACAGATAATAATACAGCATTTTAGGGGCAACATATTCGAAAACCAAAATATAATCTTGTTTATATCCCCTCATTGCCCTGCGGTCTGGAGCTTACGCAATCGCAAATTTATGAAATTAGCATAAAATTATTATCGACCCCTTGGACGGCTTTTTTCGGTTCAAATCGCAGACCCTCGTTTCTCTCGCGCCAGACCCAGGCCCCCTCGGTCTGAGTGAGAGAAAAGGGTCTGTTCACGCAGGCTAGATGATTGGCTGTTTTAAGTAATTTGTGTTAATTTACAAAACTATAGGTTGATGTTTTCAAAATGAAGAAATCAAACTTTCCAAACATGTGAAATTATCTAAAATAGCCAATCAGCAGCTTCGTCCTGATTCAGGACGGGATTACGTCATCAGTATGGCATGTTGACGATCGTGAATCAGACGCCTCAATCGGGCAAAACAAATTCGGGCCCAGTCCGTTGCGCGCCCGACGTGAGGCGGCTGAATTTGCAGACTACCCTTTCTCTCAATCACCCCTGGTTCTTTCTCCCTCATTTCCGTTCTTTCCCATCATCTACCATCAATACACATCAGTCACTATTTCCACTTCTCGATTTTTTTACAGAATTGCCTGTGGAAGTGGCTGGGCAATAATGTTATCTTACAGCCTTACTTTTGAGGACACCTTACAACGTCTCGGATACGAATTACCACGTATCTTTTTATTGGTGGCGGACCTAATGAACAGTGCACATTTAAGAGCATGCAAGAATAGAAAACTTTTAGATATTGAGAGCTACACGCTAATGCCTGGAAAGATAAGAGACTCCCTATGGAATGCGGAACAAATTTGAGGTTAGCAAGACCTGCATGGCTCACTCAATACCAAAGTCTTTAATTTCTGAAGAAGGAGCTTAGCTCCGAAAACGTTTCGTTACATACCGACCTACTTAATACTAGCTTTAAAAGACAAACAGAAACAGAAATTTAATTTCATCCAAATTAAACACCTACGGAACCGACCATTTGATATTCCAGGAAGGAAGTGGAAGAACCAATTGCTTCCTCCTTCTCTGGTCATCTTTTTCCCTCTACAGTTCTGTATTTTACAAATTATTTCTCCGTCAGCTTTGGTCTTTTTTCAAATTCTTCCACCTTCACCTCAACATATCAAATGGTCTGTTTCTGACAACTTTGCGACGATTCTATCAACCTATTACCGTAATAACAGACTTGCTAATGTTGGCAATCTCTACGACCCTCCGACTTACCTCAATATTGACAGTTATAACTAAAACAGCTGCTACCACGGTGCCGAAGAATTGTCTGGAGGCTGTGTCAAAGCCCTCGCTGGTGACACTACTCGAGAAGGCACCGTAGGGGATAAAAAACAGATCCAGCGATGTGAGTGTGCCGTACAGCAGACTCAGGACAAACACTTTCTTGTTGAACAGAATGTTCTTCTGACCTGGTAGATAGAGCTTAGGGTGACGCAGGCATGCCGCTTCACTGACATCCTGTTACAATGAGGAAGTGGCGTAAGGTTAGGAACTGTGCAGTAAATACCAGGGGTGGGATGTAGTATCGTAGGAACTGAATTATCCCCCTCCTCCATCATTTTAGGGAGGGTTTAATAAGTTAAGGCGGCAGTCTGGTTAGATTTTAGTGGATACTTATTAGAAGGAAAAAGTGTGTTTGGGAGGAATATTTTTAGATACGCAACAAATTGTAGACGAGGATCCCAAGGGCTCACTCCCCGAACATCAGGCAAGCTGGTGCCCGTCCATCTAATCTTAACTCAACATTTATATCTAATTTACCAAAAGAACCCATTTGTCTAAATTTATTTGAAACTATCAATTATCTATACCCACTTTTTCCTTCCATTGTTACTTCTAAATCTCAAGAGCTATGGAAATACGACCCAGTGGAGCGCAATCTTATTTCTATCTTTCTTATACCGCGTTCAGACTACATGGTTGTAATAAACATGTTTAGCATAAAAAAAACTTTGTCTTGCCACGTGTTACTGCATTTTCACAGGCTTACATAACATTTAGTTAATGATATATAACCAAAGCAAGTAGCTAATTCGTGTTTTGAGCCAGTCTGGTCAATTTGAATACCAAATTGTTTTTCAAACATGATTAGTATAAACATGTTTAGCGTCCAGTCTGAACACAGTAGAAAAGCTGTCATAATCTTCTAGAGTCCTACAATACGGGTTTTGACCACTGCCCCTTAGCTTATAACATCCTGTTATAACTAATAGAGGGCAACATAAGGTTAGAAAATGTGCAATAATTCATTACCAGGATGAAAATGTCTGTGAAAGTGTGCCTAATTGCTATAATTGCTATAATTACTATTTAGTGTCCGGGGCAAGGAGACGAGAGTGCTAATTACAGTGCGACTGTTACCGAGACCACTAGGATTTGACTGACTGATACGTTTGCACTGTAAAGCTATCCAATGAAATTGAGCCATTCCCACGGTTTTTCTGGATTATAAACCGCAAACTCCGATTCTACTGTTTGAAGTTGTGCTGTGAGTAGCTACTCCTTCTCGAGTGGCCGCGGTCTCAGTTGTCGCATTACAAGGACAGGACAAGTTATAACATGAACCGTATGCAACACTAATGTTCAGTCAGCGTGTGGACTACAAGTTATAACATGAACCGTATGCAACACTAATTACGGTAAGAGTTCAGTCAGCGTGTGGACTAAAGTCTTCATGTGGTGCACATTCAAACGGACCAACAGCAAAAACGAACCAAAAAATGTTACTCTGATAAAGGGGAAGGGACTTGCATGGGAAAAAAGGTCTTGACTGGAATAAGAGACTTGATTGGAATAGGAGCTTTGACTGAAATAAGGGCCTGGATTATAATAAGGGCCTTGACTGGAACAAGGGCTTGTATTGGAAAAAAGAGATTTGATTATAACATGGTCGTTGGTTAGAGCAAGGGTCTGGCTTGGAATAAGGGCCTTGATTGGGAGGGGGGTTGCTTATTTGAGGTGTGTTCTCACTGGAAAGAGTGACTACATCAATCACTATGGCATGCAGAAAAATCACCTATGACCAAACAGTAGCATATACGCATCTTTGGCAGGCAAATTAAGCTTGTTTAGGTTTGTAAGATGGCCAACGATGGTCTACCCTGGACTGGAAGTAAAGACGGTACTGAGCAGGTGTGTGTCAGCGGTTGAACAAGCCACTGATCAACCGTCTTTTCCCAGCTGTCTTTGTGTGGTGAAACAAAGCAAAACAAAACAACTTGCAGAAGCTCACCTGGTCAAAAATTGCAATAAATACGATTGGACCGGAAGTAAAGATAACATTGTAAAAGGACATGAACCATGGATCGTAGAGAGTCTGCAGAGATACAAAGCGAAAGAGTTAGTACCGCGAGGATCTACGTACCTGGAACAAGAAACATACCGTGCCTAGAGAATGTACTTGAGTTCTTACTCAGTCTTGACAATCCTCCCAGAACTCAGTCCTGACAAGACAATATCTGGGCCCAGTCCCCTGATTAAGCTAATCCAGAACTACCTTCAAACGTTGATAAATAATTATCAAACTAGTTAATAATTCATCAAGCAAACACAAAGGGAAATCAATACTGTGACGTGTTTGGAAATGTGATCAAAAACTGCTGGATTTTGCATACGTCAATTTTCAACCAAAACTTAAATTGTTTGAGAAACTATATCAAACACGAGGAGTGTTTCATCACATATCAAACATCTCGAACTTCAGTTAACAAAACTCCGCTGTGTGTCGTTTTTTCAACTCTGTTCTCGGTGTTTGATATGTGATGAAACACTCCTTCTCATGTTTGATATATTAAATCAAGGATTTTACACGGTGGCGAGAAGATATGGATGTTATCATCGAGTGGCAAGAAGAATATCTCAAGAGTGGGGCTTGTACAACAACTGATTTCAGCAAATAGAGCAACCTTGCGACATCCCGAATTCTACGTATCTTCAATAAGTCACTCCCACAAAATGAAATATCTATTTCCCCGACTCACTTAGTTCCCGGTAAAATAAACCAGTCCATATGAAAAATTATACTAAGTGTCAACTACAAACAGTAAAGTATGTTGATATGTCATATCAAGTTTAACTGTGGAGGAACGTTGTTCCCTTCTGTGGCAGAGATTGAAAGGAACACCCGCACTAACCCTGCAATAGGGGTAATGGCCGTTTCTATCCTATTTACCATCACCATGAAGTGATCCAACTTCTACTTACAAAGACTGGTCAAATGGCACTTGCACTGCACCTGAATTGTATCGATAAAGCACTATCGTGGTCAATCAAGAGTCCTGGGAGATAGTTTAGGCCAATCAGCATTGTTACGCCACTGCCATTACTAAGTATAACGAGACTGACAGCCACGTCATCATAGGTTCAATGCCAATGCGAACCTCTAGATTCTCCGATTGACTGTTTGGAAACCCATTCAATAGCAACGTATGCATTTCCACTTAATTGGTATATTATCTGTGTTTATCAACTGATAGTTACAAGAAATCAACTGACTTGTTCAATTAAAAGAAAACTATTATATGTGAATACAGAGGTATATGTTCCATCTGGAAGTTTTAGACCACTGATATTTTCCTCACAAACGTTCAGCTTGAAAGATGCATGACCTGGGGCGCTTTGCATTTATCCAAATCAACTGGTTGAAAAATGTATTTTTCGCTTGAATGAACAGAGTCGGAACAGATCGAACAGAATGTGTTTGGAATGGAATAGCCCCGTTTCTCAATTTTGAGCCTTGAAAACAGCGGGTTATCTGTGGAAGTTATCCGTTAGTTCCTAAAAATTTGCACCCGAGTAGTAGTTTCCATTGTGCTTTCAAACTGTTTGAATGCATTGACGTTAGCAATAAGCTCAACCGTAAAATGTGGTTTCTGGTAAACTGTTTTAAAGTTACTGACTTACCTGTGCTGAAAATCCACAAAAGAAACTATACCATAGTTGTACCAAGGTGAATGCAAAATTCTTGTAGAAGAAATAGTTGAGAAATTTACACATGCGCATGTACGACCAGCGTCCATGGACCAATAACAGTCTCTTGAGGAATGTGAGCTAAGTTAAAGAAACTAATATTATTAACTGTATTCTTTCTCTCAGCACATACACCGTGAAATGATATATTGGATATCGTGCCACTGTTGTCAAAGCTCATATTGAGCCAATGACATTTGCTAGGGGTTTGTGTTATAACTGACCGAGCAAGGACGACTAACTGCCTTGTCATTTCATTCACATTGTGGCAGTCACAGCTAAAAACACTTCTTCCACCAGTGATTGGCTGTTTGGAAATCCCTGATTCAGTGATTGGCAAAAAGGCTATTTACATGTCATTGTCACTACAATCACATTGACCAACGGAAAGATATACGAAAAATCACTCTATCGTCTTGCTATACATCTGACTTATGGTTTCACGTAATTACAGCTACTACTTTTGCAAATCCTCTTTCTCTCACACAGACTTTTTACGTCTTTCGCGCCGTTCTAATGTGCCGAGAAACAAAAACAATGTCTGGTAATTGCAGTATGGGTATGCATGATGTCATCATACAAATCGCCTTGAGCCAAACGTCGCAGACGTAATGTCAGTAAACAAACCTCGAATTCACCAATTTTTGGAAAAGAATCCTTTGCATTAAAAGTCAAGTCAGTGATGAGAGACTTACTAGTAACAACGGTCAAGATTCGCGTATTCTTTCCTATAAGCAGACAGGGGTTCGAACAACAAAAGTAACAAGATGTTAGAATAGGTTCAATAACCTTATTGCAAAATGCATGAGAAAAGTGCGGGTCACATAATTATCCTTAGCTACTCCTGTGCTCAAGAAATCGAACAACCCCATTGAGGCCACGAAGACCTACACTGCCCAC
>JAOBYG010162644.1:0-10513 GCA_025403545.1 Epizoanthus stellaris
CTTTTTACAGTGTGCAAAATAAAAGTTGGCTCCATCTATCTTCAGCCTCAGGTATGTTCTTAGCATGTTCTTAAATTGTGGGCTTTTTTCAGCCTCAACGTTCTTATAAAAAAGGTTCTTATAAAAAAATAGAGTGTAGTCAAACACCTATAAATACTTTGTTATTATTTTATTCGACTATTTGTATGCTCTGAGCTTGTTTATAGTCCTTGTTTTATCCAACGATTAGGTCAAAATAAATCGAACTCCAAGCAGTAAATGTGGCATTGCATGCCGAAGTCAGTACAGCTGCCAGCAAGTAAATCGGACTTTCCGCTTGGGGTGTCCGAGTTCTTTTGCTTCTCAAAAAGCCGACGCTTTCTTAATATAGAGCTATCTAAAAAGTTACAACAACGGTGAACCGTTGGAAAGTTGAATGATGGGATTGATCAACTAAAAGTTGATATGTTATGTTTTTCGCGGTGAGGGTGAAAGGTTTGAGCTGACGTTTCGAGCGCTAGCCCTTCGTCAGAGCAAAAGAGGTGAGATTTGAGATTTGCACCGACTACTTAGTATTTTATTATAAGAGAGAATAGAATGCGAATTGTGACAAGCATATATTTCAGTGAGAATATCTTCGCAATATGAAGTTCCAACTACCAAGAACACACAAATTTACCTCGGATGATTTTTTTTTAAAAAAGGCAATTACTGAAAAGCACACAAGTCTATCCTACCTAAATTTATGGAGATTTAGATAACAAGCGGCCATGTGCTTGTACCTAAATAAAGTATTACAAGACATTTCGATTGTTGAATTGAACTACTGAAGATCTCCACCAAAGTCTTCTTCAATGCTGCTTTCAAAATATACAGACTACAGTAACTTTACAGAAAAAAACAGTACCAATGTTTATAATCAGAGAGTAAATGGATTTTAAAACATCACACGCGAAATCTTATCCCATGGAGAATCATTGTGTGAGAACTGTCCTTACTATTTACTCTTCTATCTCTAAATCCGTACTGAGCTGCTACTGCAGTTCTAATCTAGGATTTTTGCACTATTATCAGTAAAAGATCATTCTCGATATTATTACAGAATACAGTCGCTTTGCAATGTTTTCTGCCATCTCCAAAAGCACTTCGCAAGGATTATATACCTCACATAAAAATATACATGTAATAATCGACTTTGATCGCAACGGTCAGTTAAACTCCGCTCAATGCAAATTCACAAACGGCTAAAGTTTAATTTTCTAGATGAATACTTGCTTTTAAGGTTTTCATCAACCCAGGTGAAAAAGCAAGCGATCACTCCATTAGTTTCGAAATTCTAAGCTTCATTCAAATCCTTTTCATCATCATGGAGTTGCAATTCAAGACAGTGAGAAGCAGATACATAATCAAATTATTCGCGTTATCTTCAAGGTATTAGCGAATGACTTTTACTGATGCTCGGAGCTGATACCTGTTTTAGTTTTTAGGAAACTACTTACTTTTTGCTTTCGGATTAATTCCGAATGAAAGATCAAATCGAAAATCGAAAAATTTATCACATAACAAAAAGTCTCAGCAAGTTTTTCCCCATTTTCAAGAAGTAGATCTATTCTCGGCTTAAAGAAACGATCTTTCTTACCGGCTTATTTGCGAACAATTTTTGTTCTAGATTCTTAATCTGATAGAGGTTTAACTTCAGTTGTTCTGCTAATTTATAAATTGCTTTCAAGGCAGATTTTTAAGTAAGCCGGAGTTTAACAAGTTAATTTTCTTGTCAGTGAACATTTAACTGAACGTTTGCATCCGTAAACAGTAACAGCAATAAAATATAATTAGTCAGTCATTTGTGGGCCTTGGGGGCCATTGTTAAGCTCTACACTGTTTTTATAGAAATATAAAACGATGCAAAGACGGGTTATTCTGTTAACTGTTAATGTCTCCAAGGAGTTTTTTTTGTCCTTCTCGTAAAAATAACCGAGTGATAATAATCTCATCAACAATTGGCAGATAAATGCTGCATAAACTGTTTGAAACTCTTCAAAATTAAAAATTCTTTAGTGTCAGAATCTTAATTTCTTATACGAAGGGCTATAAACTTTACATAAATTATAGACAATTTGATTTTACCAGCAGAGTCGGCTGAGTCGAGTTACTTCAGATCAGTTACAATGGAAAGTACCAAATGAACAAACACAGGAAACTATCCTGTGCTATCTTTCAAGACAGGCGTGTTAAAAGCTGGGCTGATGTTATCTATGTTCGAAACTTTGAGCTTTTACATTTAACTCCTTCGTAATGCTGTATATATTCGTAGTTTAAAAGTTCTGCGGTTTTCCTGGCGTTTGCTCGCTAATAGGTTTGTTAGGAATCTTTAAGGCAATTTAGGAAAAGGGAAAAACGTATGAAACTATTACTTTGTAACTGATCCTTTTTGTATAAAGATAATAATGCATTTGGTTTAATGGAAGTAGGCAGTGTTAAAGCTATTCAGTACGTGAGTTTCATCAGTCATTCGGAGCTTTTAAATTTAATTTAACAAAATAAAACAACATTAGAGTACAGTATATTAACTGCTTCAGTTAACCTTTGCTTGACCGAGTTTTTAAAATATACGGAATCTTGTAGATGTGTTTCTGTAATTTGTTTTACGCATTTTACTTGTTTGTTTATACTTTATACTTTCAATTTTAAACTTTATATATCTGCTATCGTCGTTTGCCATCGAGCCATAAAAGTGTCAGGCATAAATGTTTACACAAGAATCGTGGCGCCGGTTTGCGAAAACAATTTGTTTTCTTTGAAACGGAAATGCTGTTAGGCTTTCTTTCTTGATATGATACTGTCAATTTTAACGCACCCATTATATTACTATTAGGATGTCAATTTTAAAAAGCTAATTAACTTTTAAACAAAAAAAACAAGTCGAGTGTTTGCAATAGACATTATAAAGATAACATTAATTAAGTTAATTGAAGGTGTGCGCGGGTTGAAAACAGCTTCTTTCCTACATCTTCAAGCGTCCAGGTGTAAAATAGGGGATGGACTGAACAAAGGAATACGCCTGTAGGCTGTTATTGAGAAGTGTAAAACAAGTCAAAACAAGTCAAAACAAGTACAATTTTGCAGAAATTAGCATTTCAAGAAAAGCTGCTAACTTGCTCCCGACAATCAAATTTCTCTTATAAAATCAATTAAAACAAGTTCCCAATTCCATACCTTGTAGTAAAACTGCTGAGAGAATTTATCATAATTTATGTGATAAATGCACCGGGAAGCTCTTGGTATAAATAAGATCTGTTTCTTCCTGTGTGTTCACTATACTCAGCCATGATCTTCAACTAAATCGCACTTAAAATAAGCCCGCCTAGTATTAAATGATGATTTGTTGCTGATATAAACTCGCATATAAAAACCTTTATCACTTCTTTGTTTATTTACAAACTAATATAATGGCTGTTTGGTTCTCACGGACAAACGCGTGAAAAACAAAGGTTACCGCCGTCCTGAAACTGAAAGGCAGCTCGTTTAATTCATAACAAAAAAACTTAAAAAGTCGACATTGAGTCTATGTATTTGTAAATTTAAAACCTGCAGCTACAACATCTTGTTATCTTCGTTATCGTGTGATCAGAAAGCTGCAAAGATTCTTACTCTTGCACATAATACATTATTATCAGTTATTCTCGAAGAACTTTTCAGTACTAATTGACAATGATAAGATAAACTACATTTCAGCATGTTCAGTGTAAAAAACACTTATTCGCAGTTGCTTCATCACAATTGTAAGGGACCGGTCATTATTTACCGCTGGGGTTGGCAGTGCCTTAAAGCCCGCAGGCCCGGGCCTACAAATAATTTTAGCAATAGAAAATAAATACTAAATAAAGATAAAAATTAATAGTAAACTAAAAAAGAGTTAACAAAAAACCCGATCTCAAACCTTTCCGTAACTCTTCAGATTGCACGAAATGCGATTTCAGAGGTCCTATATTTCGAAATGTTTCCGGGGAGCATGACCCGGACCCCCCTAGGAACTCATGCCTTCCGCACTCGTTTTACCTTCTCAGGCCTACAAATCCTATAAAGGCTGGCTACGCCACTGGTTGGGCCGGGCTGAAGAGAAATGGTTGGGTAACCAAAATATTTGACCTGCTTTAGATTCGATAAAAAGGAATTTTGCTGAGAACAGGTTGGGTAACAAAATACAAACAAAGAAACACCAAGGAGGTGGCACAAATATTTATCAGCAAAAAAAGGTTGGGTCAAGGATTTTGGAGGGGAGAAAATATTTTCTCTTCGACCCCAACACGGCCATAAATAATGAGCGGTCCCCAGTACATTTGTAGCAGTTTGTGAAATAGGTGAGATAAATTGAATTTGTTATTCGAGGCAAAGCTTCACTTCTTTAACCTTGCTCTAATATCATTTAATAACAGCTGTTTCAGTAGCCTAATAAAAGGCTCTCCAAGAGCAACAAGAGCAATGATAGCCTGTCTTAATACTGCAAGAATTGGCAATAGACGGTTTGTCAAATATAAAAGGTCGCCTCAGACATCAAGCTATCACGTTGTAGGACTAAAAATTATGTATTTTAACAGATGAAAATGATAAAGGGAAGCAACGAGTTATTGCTGTTACAGGTAGAGATAAAAGCTGTGTAATTTTATAACAACAAGGACAAAATTATTGAAACAAAGGAAATTCCTTAGGCATAAAAGTTTCATTCATCACCTTGAGTTAGAAATGCTTTCTAAGCTCTCGGGGTTTTCTGTTATTCAGTCAGAAAATGTGTTGAATAATACTTTTGTCTTTTAAAATATTGCTCAGGTGTTTGTTCCTATCCGAACAAAATACAAAGACAAAACAAATATCTCGAGCACGCTTCAATTTTGTCAGTTTATAATACGTCAACATTGGGGAGTCGGTTATCTGAGAGAAACATTTCTTAGCCCAAATCTTGCAAATATAGTTGTTTTCGGTAATTCTTCTGTTTTTTACAGACCACTTGTTTAATGCCTGTTTATAAACTATAGGATACATTTAGAGAAACCCAGTGTCACCTATAAAATATTGAAGAAATATCACAGTCCCATAAGGATTCACCAGCCTAGCAGAAAAAAAAATTAAAAGTTATTCTTAAGACTCAATCTCCAAATATTTTGAAACATAACATTTATCCATTCCATCGATTCAAGAAAACTGGTCTACAAGGTCAAACTGCATCCTTGTTTAATCTAGTTTGTTCGGACAAACTGGACGTCTCGCGCGCGACTCGACTTTTCAACTCCGCCATTAGATGTGTGTTATCACCTGCCGGTTGTGCGAAGGAAAACAAGTACTATCATAATGGTTTTCAAAAGGCCCTCCCTCCTACATTATTAAAGGAGAACAGAACCCTAACATTGATTCATTCCTAATAAAATTATTTTAGTTCATAAAACAATGTATCAAAGTCGGATTTTGCTTAACGAGAAAATTCTCCGAGCACTGAATAAAGCCTTCAAAGCGTGAATTCCGCACTTTTTAGCAGTAATGACCGTCGACACATATGTTTTGGTCAGCGGTCACTAATCCAAAATTGTGACGTAGGTCATGGGGAAATTGTCGCTGAGTGTGACTTTCATTACTTGGTAGCCGATGATAGCTATTAATATTTTGGTCTTTGACTTCTTGAGAAATTAATGATTAGAACAGAAATTGTATGTGTTCCCCATACGAGACGTCATAAATCTGAATGGAAGTCCGCTGACTCTTCATTTCTGAGTCGCTAGGCAAAGCAGTAAATTACGCTTTTCAAAGCCCTATAAATTCCAAAGTTTACGCATCAAGCGAAAAACAACTTTGAAACATTGTTGTACAAACCAAAAGGATTTTACTAAAAATGAGATGATTTTAGGGTTCAGTTCCCCTTAAAAGGAGGATAAAACAGAAAACGTTCAGTGAACACATTCAGTTGTCCTATATCTAACGTTATTTGTTTCAAGTTTTTCAGAAAAAACACTGGGGCTGTTTTTCCTGAAGTTTGCGCTGGAATTTATTTATGCCAGTGTGGTTGTCACAATCATACAACTGTGTAAAATGCGCTTAAGATCTGTTACAGAAGCACCCGGCACTATAAGGGACCGGTCATTAATTAGAGGGGTGGAAGGGCTGGTGCAAATGGATTTTCAACATATAGATTTTCACGGACCCTCCCCCAAAGTTAAGCGCAATGTTTTGGACCCTCCCTCAGAGACTGCACAAAAAGATGCGACCCTCCCCCACCCACATGCCAAAGAAAAAGTCATACTTTTTTACTGAGACGCTTATAATAAAGTAGGGTATCTACCATTTGTATCTCAATGCATGCCAGTAATAGGCGATTGTTTCAAAACAACTCCAGTTCCAAAAACAATTCAGTTCAATTCAATTATATGGATACCTCAGCATGTTAGGCAACTCTGACCAGGGGCAGATTAAAGATTTTAAGAGGAGGGGGGTTGCCCGTAAGTGCAAGGTGAAAATATCGGGGGTCCGAGGGCATGCCCTCCTCCCCGGAAAGTTTTGAAAATGTATGTTCTCTGAAATGGCATTTCCTGCATTTTGGGACTATTTTCACATATTTTCCTCTTACTAGAAAATACTTTCTTGTACTGGGATCAATCTCTCAGTTACCCAAGGTTGTTCGATGTGCTGCTAACTGCATTGGGAAAATCTACTACTATATTACTGCTACTGTTACTGCTAGCACTAATACTACTACTACTACTACTACTGCTACTACTACTGCTACTACTACTAATACTACTACTACTACTACTACTGCTACTATTACTACTACTACTACTACTACTACTACTGCTACTATTACTACTACTACTACTACTACTACTGCTACTGCTACTACTGCTACTACTACTACTACTACTACTACTACTACTACTACTACTACAGTAACTACTACTAATAAGGGATACTTACGTTTCCACTGCACTCAGAATAGTCTGGCCTTGGGCAGCCAGTGCTTGTCCAGAACAACAGCGCCTTGATCTGATTCTCATACTGATGATGAAAATTGTTGAACTTATGATATAAATTACAGAGAGTTTTAAAATATAAACGAATGCACGGTGTATCTAACTGTATAGACGGCTATCACAAAGTCATCCAAAAACATTATTTTGTAGCAAGTGCCATTTGGCCCTATATGACTTTAATTTGCCATATATACCTCTATTTACCTATATGGCGTGGTTCTAATTGGTTCTACAAAATATTTACCGTTATTCGACGATGTATGGTTCTCTACAAGATTTAAGGCAATGGGGCGCGAGGAGCAGACTAGTAGACCAGCAAGTTTACAAAATTACTAATGCTACTACTACTATTGAAATCCACAAAAGTTATATATGTAAGAAGTGTTTCCTGCCTTCCCGATTCCATGGGCTCCTCTCGAATTATCCTAGATCTTCCCGCTTCCCGACACAGACAACTTCTGGTGCAAAATATCCTGCTCGTGATGAATAACCGCAACTTTGTTTATAAAGTTCTATTTATCTATATTACCCTAAAATCCCGGTTATAAGCCCCCCCCCGCTTATATTAGGGAGCAGGTGAAACACGTGCCCTCTCGAGGGACCCAGGGGGGTGGGGGTGGGGCTGCAGCTCTCTGTCTCAATCTGGAGCTAAAACTCAATATTTAAAAATGTTTGTTCTTGAATACTAAACTAATATCTAGAAGTAATTGTACTATTTGTTTTTTTCTTATGCCATTATTTCATTTTCTGCATTCAAAATGTCTCTAGTCTCCCTGGGCCTCGGCACAAAAATAGGTGGTAAAACATGAGGCAGGTGTGAAACCATGTGCTGACAGCTGTGTCTAATGAAATATGTGGGTCCCTATCTGGGGCTTGCATGCACTTTGACTTGCTCCCTTCTAACTCCTTCCGGTTATTGGCCCATCTGTCTGATAACAAAAATATATTCCGGTTATAAGCCCCTCGGATATAATTGCCCCAGATATAAGTCCCCCGGTTATAAGTCTCCCGGTTTTAAGTCCCCCGGTTATAAGTCCCCCTGATATAAGTGTCCCGGTTATAAGTCCTCCAGATATAAGTTCCTCGGTTATAAGCCCCTCTGATATAAGTGCCCCGGTTATAAGTCCCCTTGATATAAGTGTCCCGGTTATAAGTCCTCCAGATATAAGTCCCCCAGATATAAGTCTCCCTGATATAAGTCTCCCGGTTAGAAGTCCCCCAGATATAAGTCCCCCGGTTATAAGTCCCCCAGATATAAGTGCCCCAGTTATAAGTCCCCCTGATATAAGTGTCCCGGTTATAAGTCCCCCTGATATAAGTGCCCCGGTTATAAGTCCCCCTGATATAAGTGCCCCGGTTATAAGTCCCCCAGATTTAAGTCCCCGGTTATAAGTCCCCTTGATATAAGTGTCCCGGTTATAAGTCCCCCACATATAAGTCCCCCGGTTATAAGTCCCCCTGATATAAGTCCCCCGGTTATAAGTCCACCAGAGATAAGTCCCCCGGTTATAAGTCCCCCAGATATAAGTCCCCCAGATATAAGTCCATAAGATATAAGTCCCCCGGTTATAAGTCCCCCGCTTATAAGTCCACCAGATATCAGCCCCTCGGATATAAGTGCCTCAGATATAAGTCCCCCAGTTATAAGTCCACCTGATATAAGTCCCCGGTTATAAGTCCCCCAGATATAAGTCCCCGGTTATAAGTCCCCCAGATATAAGTTCCCCGGTTATAAGTCCCCGAGATATAAGTCCCCCGGTTATAAGTCCCCCAGATATAAGTCCCCTGGTTATAAGTCCCCCTGATATAAGTCCCCCAGTTAGAAGTCCCCCTGATTTAAGTCCCCCAGTTATAAGTCCCCCACTTTGAAGTCCCCCGGTTATAAGTCCCCTGGTTATAAGTCCCCCTGATATAAGTGTCCCGGTTATAAGTCCCCCAGATCTACGTCCCCCTGATATAAATCCCCCATTTAGAAGTCCCCCAGATATAAGTCCCCCGGTTATAAATCCCCCAGATATAAGTCCCCTGGTTATAACTCCCCCTGATATAAGTGCCCCAGTTATAAGTCCCCCAGATATAAGTGTCCCGGTTATAAGTCCGCCTGATATAAGTGCCCCGGTTATAAGTCCCCCTGATATAAGTGCCCCGGTTAGAAGTCCCCCTGATATAAGTCCCCCAGTTATAAGTCCCCCACTTTGAATTTCCCCGGTTATAAGTCCCCCGGTTAGAAGTCCCCCAGATATAAGTCCCCCAGTTATAACTCCCCGTGATATAAGTGCCCCAGTTATAAGTCCCCCTGATATAAGTGCCACGGTTAGAAGTCCCCCAGATATAAGTACCCCGGTTATAAGTCCCCCGGTTAGAAGTCCCCCAGATATAAGTCCCCCGGTTATAAATTCCCCAGATATAAGTCCCCCGGTTATAACTTTCCGTGATATAAGTGCCCCAGTTATAAGTCCCCCTGATATAAGTGCCACGGTTATAAGTCCCCCTGATATAAGTGCCCCGGTTATAAGTCCCCCTGATATAAGTCCCCCGGTTATAAGTCCACCAGATATAAGTCCCCCGGATATAAGTCCCCCAGATATAAGTCCCCCGGTTATAAGTCCCGCAGATATAAGTCCCCCGGTTATAAGTCCCCCAGATATAAGTCCGCCGGTTATAAGTCCCCCTGATATAAGTCCCCCGGTTATAAGTCCCCCTGATATAAGTTCCCCAGTTATAAGTACCCCGGTTATAAGTCCCCCAGTTATAAGTCCCCCTGATATAAGTGTCCCGGTTATAAGTCCCCCAGATATAAGTCCCCCGGTTATAAGTCCCCCTGATATAAGTACCCCAGTTATAAGTCCCCCAGTTATAAGTCCCGCGGTTATAAGTCTCCCAGATATAAGTCCCCCTGATATAATTGCCCCAGTTATAAGTCCCCCTGATCTATCTGTCCCAGTTATAAGTCCCCCTGATATAAGTCCCCCGGTTATCAGTCCCCCAGATATAAGTCTCCCGGTTATAAGTCCTCCAGATATAAGTCCCCCGGTTATAAGTCCCCCAGATATAAGTCCCCCGGTTATAAGTCTCCCAGATATAAGTCCCCCGGTTATAAGTGCCCTAGATATAAGTCCCCCGGTTATAAGTCCCCCTGATATAAGTTCCCCGGTTATAAGTCCCCCAGATATAAGTCCCCCTCATATAATTCCCCTTGTTATAAGTCCCCCTGATATAAGTCCCCCGGTTATAGGTCCCCCAGATATAAGTCCCCCGGTTATAAGTTTCCCAGATATAAGTCCCCCGGTTATAACTCCCCCTGATATAAGTGCCTCAGTTATAAGTCCCCCTGATATAAGTGCCACGGTTATAAGTCCCCCTGTTATAAGTGCCCCGGTTATAAGTCCCCCTGATATAAGTCCCCCGGTTATAAGTCCCCCAGTGACCCAGCTGCGATCTCTGAAATATTCAACAAACACTTCTCCAATCTAGCAAAGAACTTAGCCGACAAGGACCAAGGAGCATTTGACCGTACA
>JAOBYG010162755.1:0-10513 GCA_025403545.1 Epizoanthus stellaris
GGACGGGCACCACCTCGTGTGATATTCGGGGAGTGTACACTTGGGTTCTTAGTCAACACATTTTGTTGCGTTCTAACCTTTTTTTTTCCTCCTCATTTTTCCTTATTATCCATTAAATCCAACTAGACTGTCCCCCTTAAGTATCGCTAAAATAAAATATAATTTTTCAATAGTCTTTCAATTTTTTCAATACCGTTTATTTCTCAAAAACTAAATAGATCGCTAAATTTAACAGTCACTAAATCTTGAAAAAATATCTAAAATTAGAATTTAGTTAGCATAGCATCTTCACTTTCTAGTTACATTAGCCGGATAGCATTTGTACTAAAGTTGATTGATTAATTACACTGGAGTAGACTGCGAGCCGTCCATCTATTTTATCGTGGACATGCTTTGACCAAGTTTTACCTTCGAGTTTACCTGACCTTGTTTCTTCATTATTACCAATATAATGCAAGTTTTTATTGACTGCATTATTTGAGAAGAAAACCTACTTTGAGGACATACCTAGACAAGGTGGCTATCCGAAAGCCAATAATTGAGGATACATGTGACTACAAAAATGAGGGGTACCCTATCCGATTACGCCATATGTTCTTTGCACACGGGTAACAAAACAAAGCCTATATATACTTTCACGGTGGTGGTTGTTTAATAGCTATAAATCCAAGCTTCGACTACGTATATTGTACGTGGTTTTTGCCTGTTCTCAGAGGGGAGGGGAGCGGATTCCCTCTCCCTCCTTACACTTCCTTCATTAAAAAACGCTAACAACATCAAAATTGGTTCACTATCTCATTATGTCGTAAAGAATCTAAATCTAATTAATGATTTTGGCTATGAGGTCATATGACGTCACAATGCCGTCATATTGGATTCTTTAAATAGACCACCATTTTGATTTCAGACTTTTTATATTTTAAATCAAAACGTTTGTAAATTCGTTTTATTCCATAAATTCTGTATACTAAACGTAAGAATAGCAGAAAATGACATTAAAATAGAAAGATTGATTTACACTTTTATCCAACCTGTCACTAAAAACGCAGTTGCCATGGAAACGGCGAGAGTCATAGACAAGCGTTTGATATATCGTTTGACACGTATATATTTAGTCACAGGCTCAGCTCAGGCGTTTGGAACTTAGAAGTTGCGAAACCATTTCCCTTGAAGGGAAATGAGAGTGTACCGTAACAAGATTTCTCCGATTTAAATTTTATTCCAAACCAGATTTCACACAAAGATGTTTGGTGTGTGGTAGGGGGAGACTAGGGTATCTCTTGGATAACGGGTTTTTTATACAAGTTTTATCTCTTCCATCACTCATCAGTCCAAAACTCAACCTCATTCCCCAGGACCATCCGCGCGCGAAAGACCGTTGTTCGGTTTGTTCACATTGATGGCACTTAGTTTTATGTTACCTCAGCTACAATAACTTTTACTTAAAAGTGAAAAGAAACAAATTGAATGAAAAGAATGGAAAATGTTTTCTTTTGCTGATTTGACCCCTTGACCTTATCAGCCCGCGATATCGCCAGCGGTCTCACCCTCTATGGCAAAATTCAAGATGGCTTCCGAGGCGGGAGATTTGGACATTACGATACCGGCTCCACAGAAGCATGAAGTCTGGAGGATCCAGCGCTTCTGAGTTATGATTGAAAAGAGCTGGGAGAGCAAAATAGTGATAGCAAAATATGATATAGCAACCTTGGTGATATGTATGCGTCCGTAGTGAGACTCTGGCTTTGCTTTTTAAATATATGTATCGACTAACTCACTAAGCAGTAGTTGAAATCTTCAGACTTGAGCCGGCCCTGTGTTGAGACTATTGCCGTGCAAGGTAAAAGACACAAGACAGAAGGCAAAAGAGCAAAGCGATGAGAAAGAACAGCAAGACTGCACCAACTAAAAGTTTGAAGCTCAACAAGAAGTCAGCTAAGGAAGAAAAATTGGTAAGTTATTGCATGAGCATGCAGTTGTGAGTTGGCTTTGATTTACAAAATAACAAATTAAACAGATTGAGATTGTCAGATGTCAACAAGGATCGATCTTTCCAGAAAGTAAATATGGGTGCGAATATAAATGCAGTGACCAAAAATGTTGCAAAACACATAAACTTTCAGTTAAATTTTGATCAAAATGTACGCATAAACTGATAAACTCATAAAGGTAAAGTTCAGCATTTCTGGGGTTGCGCCTCAGTTGCGGCTCGGCCTCGCTTCCTAGTTTCTATCCCTGACTCCTCACTCTCGATCTCACGTGCTAACGTGTATTTTGTGTTGATAACCAGTGAGCCTGAAAATGATCCAAATAACAGAAATACTGTTGATTGTTCTTAGTTGCTCAATGAAATCTGAAGCATGTTCCTGTAATCTGACCTCGACATTTGCAGCAACTGAAGATGATGTGCACTTGAGGAGAACAAATTGATCACCTCTGCATAGATGAATCAATAGATACTTGTACTCAACTTGTAGTCCTGTAGATACTCACAAATTCCATTAGCAACACTCAGCTGCATATTCGTCCCAGCACTTTGCATATACTATACTAAGGTATGAACAAAATTCAAAAGGTCATTCTTATCCAGAGTCAGAGATCATGTTTATGCATTGCTCTGGGATTGTCAGTTTGCTTCTGAAAGGACTTCACACTATTACATTATTTCATGCTTGCAGGTAAGTAATATCTTTTGTTCTTCTCCCAGCTACATGTATCATACCTTAATATCCAGGAATGAAATTCAATTGTATGACTGTGTACATGTCAGGCCATGCATAATTGTATCAACTCAGTGAAGGTAGCTTTAAATGTGGAATCTGTGTATCTGTATATCAGGCCTTGAAGCAGCAGGGTACCTAATTCTGCAGTCAGTTAAATCAATTTTGTCATGTAGTTTAATGATTCTGAAAACAATTTTCTATTTATATTCAACCTGCAAATGCCAAATGGTGCATGCAGTCAGCTTATGTACCACAGATTAGCATCATCACTGGATGTGTTCTGTGCATATCACTTTGCATTCTTGTAACACATACTATACTAGCTATGTTGCTATTTGTACTATCTGTCAAAAGACATGTACAAAAGATGTGAGTTAAATTATTGTAAGGCCAAGGACAGTCAATAACGAATTGTGTATTAGACTGTTAAAAATCACAAAATATTGTAATTTCAGACGTTTTTGTTTCAACTAGTTGCTGGACACATCAGGTACTGGAATATTCAATTAAGTGTTGGGACATTTGTGTTGTGAGAAGAGATGTTTCAACAAAGATCTCATGCTCAGTGAACCCATGAGCTGTTTATCACTCCTGATCTAATGTTATTCAAACCCCAGTTTGGAGTTGCATGTACTATGTAGAAGATCTTCTGTTTATAGTAGTTTTGCTCCATCTTCAACTTTCCTTGCATCAGTTGCATGCTTAATGCTCTTGTAGAGTATCATACATGTAGTGTACATAGGAATGTGGAATAAAAGATAAGTTATATAATTATGTTGTTATTATTATGTAATCATGTAATGCAAAGGAATGAAGTGCCATAGCTTACTTTTCAATATAAATTATAGATTGCCTTATCCAGAAGGCAGCACATTTTTCAGACACCCTCTGTCTTCAATGCATAGGATAGATTTCACCATGTACATACAAGAGATTGAAGAAGACATCTATTTCGCACAAGACAGTTTAGAGTTTAAAGCCACCGTTATCAGCCAGCTACCCTCGATCCCCTTTTAACATCTTGTATGGTCTATCACTACTAGAATTATTAAATATGTATGTGTGTATATATGCTACACCAGTTGAATGCCATTTAATTTGATTATGCCCTTCCAAGAGATGCATCATGCAGCTAGCTATAGGATGTCTGTGCAATAACATCATGATGCACTTGGCTGAGAAAGTAGGTGTCTGCAAGGAGCAACCATGTGGGTGTCCATATGTTGCAGAACCTTTGAATAGGAATTTAGACAGCAACAACAAATGGACAAACAAAATGTACGAGAAACACACTAGTTATAGAAAAAAATATACTCATCTGGTTGTAGATTGAAGACATTATATATAGTGCAGAAATCTAGTAATTATAGCTATAGTGCAACAAGACATCAATTGGCATTGGTTCATTCCAGCAATGTTTGCTCCATTGTCATTTATCTGTTGCAATTGGAATGGAAATTGGCTTGTGGATACATGTAACTCATTATTGATGAATGATTATTATAATGTTACAGTTAGCTATCTAGAGAATGATGTAAGATATTTTTAGTCACAATTTAATAGCTACTTTCAATTTTGTGTGTTAAATCTGTACTACGTTTTTCTCTTCCAATGTTCAAGGCGGGTCAAAAAGGAGAGTAGACACTATAAGCTATTTATAACCTGTAATTGCAAAGTAGTACTTAATATTAATCTTACATGTATGTTATAGTCTCAGCATTCTACCTATAAACGTTCTAACTTCTGACAAACTGTGCAAGAACAGGCCTGGGTTTGTGGCATCGTTCAACGATACTGGCAACTATTATGTACAGAATATAATCAAAACCACACAAAGTAGTTTTGAATAATAGTTTTGTATTGTGTGCAACCACTTCAGATGAAACATTTATGTACAATCACCTAATTATACAAACTGTATATTGCATGTGTGCACTGGTAGCGCAGTTGATCAGATCTTTGACTGACATAGCCAGAAGGCTCTAGGTGAACTGATCTGGCTCTGCAAGTGTTGATTTCTGTGACCCTCTGGCCACACTTTTCATAGACAGGCACGCTGAAAGCCAGATGCTCTATTGGGTTGTTTGAAAAAGGAACCCACACACTTGTCGGCAAGAGTAGGCTGCCTAATGCCAGTGTTGTAGTGTGTTCACAGAAGGCACTACTTCGTGCCTTGGACAGTAACTGTGAACCAAATTGGTTGTTCTAGCTAGACCCTTATAACAGTGAACCTTGTACATATATGTATTCATGTAAACATGCAGTTGAGCACCCTGCAGCCTACATGTGTATATATTCCTTGGGAGTGAAGTGTGTGCAGTCAGTTATGTATCACCAGTATGCATCTGTGATACGTCAGAAAGTTTTCTAACTTGACAACTCAAGTCAATTAAGCAATACTTGTTCTAAAGCATGTAACAGAAATGATAAAATAATGAATATATATTAAATTAATGTTACCACCTGAAGATCACCACATAGCTATAGGCCCAAAACGTTTGTACATGATTGTACTCTTGACAATTTTTAGAAATGTACCAATGCTATTTTACAAACTTTGTCAGCAAGAGATGTCTATAATTTTATATAAATGTTACCCCCTTGTTATGATTGGTATATTGGATGATGTAATAATGCCTGCAGCTGAGAGATGCCTGAGGAATGACACTCTGGTGGAGAAGCAAAGTTTTTTAGGGCAACTCTGATATATCCTACAGGTCATCTCTCAGACAAGATGTTATTAATGTTAGACTCTAATGTACCAGAAAGCAAGAAAGGTATTAATTTAGTTTGTAACATTTAAAATTTTGAACTTCCATCTTGTAAACCACCAAAGGCATTTTACTTCGTATTTGTCATGTTTCAACTAAGATATTTCATTCTCTACAAATATCTTTTTGGTTTGTCCATTCACATCTTCAAAATGGGTCTGTTGTTTTGCCATAAAAATGTTTGAATTTTGCATCAATTGTTTCTCTTCCCTTTTTCAGTTTTGTTTTAGATTTAAAGCATTGGATATCGCCTGACATTAATCCATCCTCCATGTGACCTGTGTTAATCAGTAGGAATGTGCAGAATTTTGCATCATTGGGTTATTCGTTATCTTTACACTTGTTCATCTTGTATTTTGTTATTTGATTTAGTTTATAATATTTGGTGAAGGTTTCAATAGTAAGAACTTTTCTATATTCAGGGATCCAAGAACGCAGGTCAGCAGAGTATAGCAAGCTTTTTTGGAAAGGTAAGGTATTCTCCTGCTACTAACAATGATACAAAGCAAGCTACAGCAAACTCTCTCTAAAGCTGGCCTCACCTGCTGTATTTTTGTTGCAGAACTTTCTGCAAAACATTGTTATTGTAATTGAGTTATTTGTTATAGAAATTTGTAAGACAATTGATCGTAGAAAGTTCTGTGACAAAAATGCAGCATGTGAGGCCGGCCTAAAGCAGATACTGATACTTGGGACCAGCCATAGCTGGCCACCTTACCCCCAGATCAAGCAACCGCAAGAGTGTATTGATCTACATGTATGAGACTTCAATAACCTCTTGCTTTCTGGATGCTAACGTTGCATCTTGTGCATATTCAGTGAGGCATTTTGTAGTCATTTTCAAACCATGCACAGAGCTGGTTATCATGTGTCTGTAACATTGCATTTTGTGTCTATTCAGTGAGGTATTTTGTTGTCACTGTAAAGCCATGCACATAGCTGATTATCAAGTGTCTGTAACATTGCATCTTATGTGTATTCAGGGAATTATTTTGTTGGCATTTTCAAGCCATGCACGTAGCTAATTATCAAGTGTCTATAACATTGCATCTTTTGTGTATTCACTGAGGTATTTTGTTGGCATTGTAAAGCCATGCACATAGCTAATTATCAAGTGTCTATAACATTGCATCTTGTGTGTATTCAGTGATGTATTTGGTTGGTATTATAAAGCCATGCACATAGCAGATTATCACATGTCTGTAACATTGCATCTTGTGCATATTCAGTGAGGTATTTTGTTGGCATTGTAAAGCCATGTACATGTACATACATGACACTAGCTGACTATCAAGTGTCTGTAACATTGCATATTGACTGTGTGTATTCAGTGCGGGATTTTGTTGGCACTGTAAAGCCAGGCGCATAGCTGATTATCAAGTGTCTGTAACATTGCATCTTGTGTCTATTTAGTGAATTATTTCATTGTTGCCAATTTTTAAGCCGTAGTTGATTATCAAGTGTCACTGTCTGCCTTAGAAAGTGCTTAGTTGCAGCAGAATGACCAGTCTGGAGTGCGACAGAGACTAACTGCAGCTGTCTACATGTATTTTAGGGAGCTTTCCACTATAGAGATTTGAACATTAGTGGGAGTATACTTTATTCCGAGTACAATGTGTTACTTTCTGAAGTTCAGTTTCAATAAGATGTACAGCAACTAAAATTGAAAATCAGATACATATAAACATAAATGATAGCCTTTAGAATTTGCAGACTTCAGTTCTGTCTTCCAAAAGTGCTTCCTGTGTGGCAGTTTCATCCCAGCACTTAGTGGCTTAAAATTCCTGCCTAATTCATGCATCTGAAGCAAGCACTATAGATGAGTCTTGGCTATTGTTATTCATGAGTCAGGTAGTTGATAATTGGATGCTTGAGACAAAGGTTTTGTTTTTTTGTTTGAACATTCAAAGGTGTTTGGAATTGGAAAGGTTTGTTTGTGTGTGAACTGGGGAAAATGAGTGAACTAGCAAAGTACATGTAGGCACAAACCCAAGCATGAGAAGACAAATTATCTTTAATGCACCTGTATTTGCACCTGTTCAGGACATGACAAACGTGTGGTCCAATAGCCCTAGGGCTAGTAGACTTTCATATCAGGCTAGTAGATTTCCTTCACAGGTTGCCCAATGGGCAAGAAACGTTTGTAGTTTCATTTTAGTTTAGTTACTCAATAAATCAGCACTAAAAATTTTGGGGCTACATGTAGCTCCTGAGAGCTCCAGGATAGTAACCTCAGTTGCAGCTTGCCTGAAAGAGCAAGCTGCAAATTTGATTTTCATCTCGCCCTGCCTGTTGCTGATTACACAAAAGTTTAAAAAAAATTTAAACCAGCTGTAGCTTGCACAAATACCAATGACAACAACTTCACAGATGCCACTAACTATGTACTTGCCAAAAGTGCATGTTTTTTAGACTGTTCACATTGCACATGTATCCATACATGTAATGGTTTAATAGCTGTATTCCCTGGTGCAAATAATAAAATACTTTCATCCTTAATTCAACTAATCACTCTTGCAATAAACGTCCATATATTCTAGTAAGTAATCTCTAAATAGTAACAAAGAATACATTGTGATTACATGACAGTACAATCACATATGTGTATTAGTTTGTACCTGGTGAACACACTTGATACTAAACATTTTGTTTCCCATTTTTTGGTGCCTTGCTAGGATGCAGCAGTGAATCAACTGTTCACCACTATCGGAGCAGGCAAGAAAGGTTAGTTTTAATGACACTGGTACACAATGAATTGAGTAACTAGTGTGTACTATATGTATTCAAGGTGAAGTAGGGTGTACTGCACTTACATTTTTCTAATTGTGCAATGCTACATAGCTGTGATACCACAGTCTAAACTGTGTATACTGCTGTCACATTACTAACAGCTGTCATCACTGTCATTCTGATGTGCACTCTAATACTGTTGCATACATATGTACATTGATGGTTGTCATCATTATCACATCAATGTACACAATTATCATCATTATCACACAGTGACAGTTGTCATCATTATCACACAGATGTGCACTCTACTGTTACAACGACAGTTGTCATGACTGTCACAATCATGTGCACACTGCTGTTACAATGACAGTTATCATGACTGTCACACTGATGTGCACTCTACTGTTACAGTGATAGTTGTTATGAATTTCATGATCATGTCACAATCATGTGTACACTGCTGTTACAATGACAGTTGTCATCACTGTCACACTGATGTCACTACTGTTACAGTGACAGTTGTCATCATTATCACACTGCTGTTACAATGAATGACAGTTGTCATCATTGTCACACTGATGTACACTCAACTGTAACAGTGACAGTTGTCATCATTATCACACTGCTGTTACAATGACATTTGTCATCACTGTCACACTGATGTGCACACTACTGTTACATGTACATTGACAGTTGTCATCATCGTCATACTGATGTGCACTCTACTGTTACATGTACATTGACAGTTGTCATCATTGTCACACTGATGTGCACTCTACTGTTACATGTACATTGACAGTTCTCATCATTGTCATACTGATCTGCACTCTACTGTTACATTGACAGTTGTCATCAGTATCACACTGATGTTCATTCTACTGTTACATTGAAAGTTGTCATCATTGTCACACTGATGTGCACTCTACTGTTACATGTATATTGACAGTTGTCATCACTGTCACACTGATGTGCACTCTACTGTTACATTGACAGTTGTCATCATTGTCATACTGATGTGCACTCTACTGTTACATGTACATTGACAGTTGTCATCATTGTCAAACTGCTGTTACATTGACAGTTGTCATCAGTATCACACTGCTGTTACATTGACAATTGTCATCATTTGTTACACTGATGTGTACTCTCCTGTTACAGTGACAGTTGTTATCATTATCACACTGCTGTTACATTGACAGTTGTCATCATTATCATACTGGTATGTACTCTCCTGTAACAGTGACATTTGTCATCATTATCACACTGATGTTACATTGACAATTGTCATCATTGTTACACTGATGTGTACTCTCCTGTTACAGCAACAGTTGTCATCATGATCACACTGCTGTTACATTGACAGTTGTCATTGTCATACTGGTGTGTACTCTAGTGTTACAGTGACAGTTGTCATCATTGTTACACTGATGTGTACTATCCTGTTACAGTGACATTTGTCATCACTGTCACACTGATGTGCACTCTACTGTTACATTGACAGTTGTCATCATTGTCATACTGATGTGCACACTGCTACTGTTACAGTGACAGTTGTCATCATTATCACACTGCTGTTACATTGACAGTTCTCATTGTCACCATGATGTGCACATTACTGTTACATTGACAGTTATCATCATTGCCTCCCTGATGTGTACTCTAGTGTTACCATGACAGTTGTCATCATTGTCACACTGATGTGTACTCTACTGTTACAGTGACAGTTATCATCATTGCCACACTGATGTGTACTCTACTGTTACATTGACAGTGGTCATCATTGCCACCCTGATGTTTACTCTAGTGTTACAGTAACAGTTGTCATCATTGTCTCACTAATGTGTACTCTACTGTTACAGTGACAGTTGTCATCATTGCCACCCTGATGTGTACTCTACTGTTACATTGACAGTTGTCATCATTGCCACCCTGATGTGTACTCTAGTGTAACAGTGACAGTTGTCATCATTGCCTCCCTGATGTGCACTCTACTGTTACAGTGACAGTTGTCATCATTGTCACACTGATGTGTACTCTAGTGTTACAGTGACAGTTGTCATCATTGCCACACTGATGTGCACTCTAGTGTTACATTGACAGTTATCATCATTGTCTCACTGATGTGTACTCTAGTGTTACAGTGACAGTTGTCATCATTGCCACACTGATGTGCACTCTAGTGTTACATTGACAGTTATCATCATTGTCTCACTGATGTGTACTCTAGTGTTACAGTGACAGTTGTCATCATTGCCACACTGATGTGCACTCTAGTGTTACATTGAC
>JAOBYG010162866.1:0-10512 GCA_025403545.1 Epizoanthus stellaris
CCTTCCCTACCCCCCTTCCCTATTAGTTTTGCAAAGAAAGGGACCTGATTTGCAGTCCGATAAAACCAGAAATTATAACCTATCCATTCATTTTACATCTATTAACAAATAGAAAATACTTTTTATGTCACCCATTCCTTACAACCGAAGACTTTTAAAACTTTCCCGATTATCTTTGGTAGCTTTCCCGACTATTTCTGGTAGCTTTTGATAACTTTCCCGATTATTTTTTGGAGCTTTGTATGTCATTCATCAGTTCTTACAACAAAAGACTTGAAACTTTGGTAGTTTTGATCACGGGACCAAGTGCCAAATTAGCAAAAAGGATAACACTGAATAATCACTGTTCTGTTCAATAAGGCAAGTGGGAAAGTTTGGGTCTGTGACAGACACATTTGAAAGGTAAAATAGGAGTTGTGCTAACATCCATTGCCCTCTTTCAAGCTTTGAAGTGAGAAACTTGAACTCATCACATGTGTAACACTGACAGACGTATTTTCAATGTTATAGCCGTTGTTTGGTTTCGTTTGGATGTTTTTCAAATCACAGGGCTCGTACTACTAAGAGGCGAATATGAAATTCTAGGCGCTTCCAGAGTATAAAATAAATTTTTCCAGGACCCTGCACTCTGCACGGCATCAATTTACAATGTTTTGCTTTAGTTCTAACAGCAATTACTCGCGGTAAGGCGATGAATTGGGAATGAGCATAATTTAAACATACACCGTTAATACAACCAGATTCCTAGGGCATATTGGTGGTCGAATTAACGAGGTTCCACTAAAGTTACACTATGGTTACATTAGTCTACCCTTGAAGCCAATATACCTACCAGAAACGGATGCAATAAGCCTTCAAACTTGGTCAGTTTGTCGTGAATGGTCACCAATCTCATATAGCGGTTGTCAAGCTCGGACTGCAATCGGTTCCATCTCGCTTCCAAACTGCTCATCTTCGTATCAAGCTCGGCCTTCTTTGAAGATGGCAGCTGCTGACCAGTACCCTGAAGGAACTGTCGGCCCTGAGTTAGAGAAGCCTCCACGGGTTGTTTGCGTTCACACAGGGCTCGCGTTAGCTTCTGGCATTTTGCCGCCAAAACACGACGCGACACATGAAAAGGAGAGGTTCACAGTTCAGTAAGGTAAGAAATGGAGAAACCGTTGCAAAGTGGTACCGAAAAATTTTGAAAGCTTTCATAAGCAGTTTTTGCAATTTAACAAGTTACAAATATTGAGTGTTTCTCAATGGACTGACTCTAACGTAACGTACTGGCAAAAAATATGGCTTGTCCATTTCAATCCGTTTACAAAACGTTTATTTAAATTTAACTGACATTTTAAACATTTGTAAGTATTTAGTTACAGTTCATTGTCAAGGGACACCGTATTTATTTGGGTCCCACTTTGTAACAAGTTGTTTTAATTATCAACGCAACCTAATCTCTTACGAGAATTTTACCCAGTGACATGCTACTGCCAGCAATATGCCGACAAGTGACAACAGTTTATAGTGCGAGTGATACGAGGTCGCTCGCAGGATATCAGACTCAAAATACGTAGTTATTTTACAGTATTATCTCCTTCAGTTATCTGTGTTTGATATACAGGATTTTATATGTACACTTTAAATAATCAATAATTATTAATATTTATATTGATATTAATAATAATATATATTTATAATAAGCATCGATATAATTACATATCAAATGTTACAATTACAAGTTAAAGTCATGCAGATAATCACCGAGTGATTATCAAAATCGTAAAGAACACTTAGAGCCGATTTCGCATGTGTCAAAAGAGTTATGTCTTGTCTTTGTAATGTCTTACTTTGTGATTCCATTGGTTCATCAATTTACTTCCAGCGAATCACGAAGGAAGCAATAACACTATTGTTTCTTAGCCAATCACGTTTCAGAGTGATAACAAGACATTAGAAGACAACAGGTTCGTGCGCGCGTGCACTGCATTTTGGCGCCACAACCTTGCGACGCGCGCCATTTTCCCGCCATTCTGCAGCCACCTCATTGTCCGTATGTACTGCTGAATCTAATGTATTGTAATGTCTTTGCTTTTGGTTATTCGACACTCATACGAAACACGCTCTATACTTAATTACCAACTTATTTACAAAGCTATTTTGAACGTGGCTCTGTAGAAACGTTTTGACCTGCACTTTGACAGTGACGAGATGAGCGATCTTAGTAGAAACATGTGCCCATCCGTTCTCTCCAACAGATCAGAAATTAGACACCCATTAAAACAATGCCATGCAATAGCATCAGATTAACTGCCAGGGCCCGGTTCCTCAAAAGCCTATTAGCGCTAATCCAGGATTAAAATTTAACCCACCATTGGATTCTGTTTCCCAAGGACAAGTCATGGATTACTCAACTGAGTGAGTGATCTATGTTTGAACAACACTTCTCAAAACAATGATTAATAAATCAGAGGTTCAGAAATTTAATATAAAATTAAGCCTAATCCTGGATTAGTGTTAATCGGCTTTTGAGGAACCGGGCCCTGATCTGCAAATTGCTCTGTCGCCTTTGTCAGAAATGATTACAAAGAAAATAGGTCAATTTGAGCCAACTACCGACAGAATCAGATTTTTAAAATAATCGACATTAAACAATAAGTTAATTTACAATTTTATTATTTTTTATATGAATATTAACTATAACTCATCAAACCAAGTGGTACCAAACACATCTTGTGCCGGGAAAGGTATGTGAATGAGTTGAGAGAGAAAAGCTGTATGGAGAAAACTTTGCCATAGCAAAATTTAGCCCAAGAAAACTCTCAGAAAATTCCTGGCCTGCAACTAAAAATACTTAAAAATTATCTACAAATCAGGGTTTGTTTGTTTGTTTGTTTTAATTAAATTATCCACCGTTATAATTCACAATTGGACAACATTGTTTATTATAATTGCGCGGCCGCAAGGCTATCTAGCCGATTGTAGTGTTCAGTCAAGCAATTAGACTTGCTACAAGTCGACTCACATCGATGGAGTCGTCTATCAAGCAATGAATGAACATCAGATTGTTTGATGCATAAACATGCGTCAACTTCTGGTGCTTTTACTGCGTCAATTAAGATACAGATTGCGGTGAAAGTAAGTTCTTCGATTCCCAAATTTGTCATTTAAAACTCGTTTATGAACATCATAAATCAGATGTCCTGTTTTATATCTTACATTCTAGGTATGAATTAGTCATTGTTTAATGGCTCCATATTATAAACATTCACTATATTATAAACACTACAAAACATCAAAACGTGTTATTTACGTACTAATCAAGAGATGCTCGTTTAGATTTTCCAAAATGACAATCACAACTACACCAACTAAAAGTTTCTTTAAATCAATATATTTTCAGATTTGTCGTCTTTCACTGCACATCTGTTCTACAAAACAAGTCGTAACAGAGTTCACGAGTCATGACCGATTGAGTTTTGACTTGTAATACTCTGCGAACATATGAGCAAGACCCAAATCAATTCTTGCAAATTCTTGATCAATAATACCGGTCTATTTTACGATGGTATTCAAATGGCACTTCAGTTTTGAAAAAGTTTGGTTTATGTAGTTCAAAGAAATACTCAAACTGTTTGTCTGGCTAACAGACAAAACTATAAAGATTAAAGTAGTCAGTTTAAAATACTAGATTCGAAAATTGCCGAGTCGCAACACAGTTTGGCATAGCACATTCGCGGGTCGATGACCTTTTTGGTGGGCAAATGTCGCGTCAACTGATATTTGCGGAATACTGTTCAGCTTTCAGCGTTTTAAAAAAGTAAAATGTCGTTTCACGTAAGTAAGTAACAACATTTACCAACCTTGAATACTAAATTGTGCCCTTTTAGATCATTTCCTTTCCAGATCCTTCCGCCATTGATCTAAAGTCCCTCGATCTCCGTAAGGCCGACATGATAATCGTTAATAATACATTCAGCTTCATTTCGTTCTCAAGATATCAAAATGGCAAAAACTACAATCAGTGGAGCTGCCAGATTTGTGCCAGACTGTCCTCCATATGGGCAATTAATTAACAGTGAAGCCTCATTGAAAATGTGACACACTGTTAACCTTTTCTTCTCCAAACAATAATTATGCTCACATATTCTTAACACTTGACCTTCCGATATACTCTTGGCCTGTTTCTCATATGTGTTGTAGAAGTACACGTGGAGTCACCGTCTGCCGTTAACACACTGCACTACTAACTGAAAACGCACTCTAATGTAGCCCGGACCTTTGAAATTTCTTGAAAGCTTTAATTTGACGGTAAACGATTTGGACGAATTAAAATATGCTCTACTATGATGCGATCTAAAAAACCGAAGGCTTTGATCTGATTATCGTAATGGTTTTATAGGTAGTGTAATTTTGGTAATTGTCAGTAAAGTTCGGAATGAAAAGCTTTTTTTGAAACACAAAATGTGAAGTGGGTATGAATATGAAGATCGAAGAATTCAGTAAATGGATGATTTAACTACACGATCGAACGTACACGATTCTCTCTACTCGTGCAAATAAATTATGCCAAAAACCACGTATGGAGGGATAAACATGCGTGTACCCCCACATGCGTAGCAAAAAAACTTTTCAAAATAACATATCTGGGTTCCATTATCTGTATAAAGAACGACGTTTTGACGTTTGGACATCATCTCTCGACTGACTCAATGGGCATTTTGACATTAGAGACGGAGAACTCGTCCGACGGATAACTCGTCTTGGACGGATAACTCGTCTTAGACGGATAACTCGTCCAGACGGATAACTCGTCTTAGATGGATAACTCGTCCAGACGGATAACTCGTCCAGACCGATAACTCGTCCAGACGGATAACTCGTCCAGACGGATAACTCTTCTTAGACGGATAACTCGTCCAGACGGATAACTCGTCTTAGACGGATAACTCGTCGTCGTGTGAAAACGGAACGGATAAAATTCTAGACGGATAACTCATCTGATTTATCCTATCTATTCAGACGGATTTTCGAAGACGAGTTGTCCGTCTAGACGTCCCAATCCATCTTTTAAAAATTAACATTAGACGGATAACTGGTCGAGTTTGTGACCAAAAAACAACTCAAAGGACTGACACTAGAAAAAACAGTGATGGTTTGTGAGAAATCAAAATGGCGCGAAGCAGCAAGGTAACAAAGTAATGCTAGTCCCAGGTTCTTCGCGTTCAACTTTGTTCGAATATCCGTCTTGATATTAGGGACCCCGAAATCGGTGTACGGGTAACGGGTAGCGACATTTTTTTCCGCTTTGCGATGACGTCATCGATCCTACCGGGTAAACAGCAGTCAACCCGTACGAGCTACCCGGTAGAATCGATGACGTCATCGCAAAGCGGGATGAAAAATGGCGCTACCCGTTACCCGTAAACTGATTTCGGGGTATCTTAAGGTCCCTATAAATTTATGACGAGTAACACGAGACGAGTTATCCGTCTCGTGTTCACACTTATGGCGGTAACCCGTCCGATGAGTTGTTCGTCTGGACGAGTTGTCCGTCAGTAGTGTGAAAACGGCCGATGTTACGTTTTATACACACAATAATGCTCCTTCTTGCTCTTATTTATTGATTTGATGTTTTTACTTGCTGTTTTTGCCGACTTATTTTATGTATTTCTATTTATTTTTTTAATTAATTCGAATTGGAATTTTTTATTTTTAATTGTTTGATATTTAGTTCACAGGGTCACAAAACAGCGCGCAGTTGGTATTTCTCGTGACGAACCAATTTCATGATCGCACATTTTCTCCATTCCAGTTTTACCAAACTCTGAATCCTTCACAAAATCCATATACACTGCTCTTCAAACCTATTTAATACTGTCTCAGTTGGGTCACTGATTTTGGAACATAATTCAAGAATTATCCATTTGATTTTAACAGACTAAAGATAGTCTAGTGGTACAAGACGATCCAAAAACTTGCACATTTTGAACACCCCCACACCATGCATATAATTTTCCGCGACGTGTGTCAGCGACTATCACAGCAGATCTAGTTTATTCTACACTGTACTGAAGATATTTCTCTCCTTTTAGCTATAGGACTCAGCCCACTGGTCGAGCTATCACGAGGGTGTGGGGGACAAGCCTAATGTCACAATTGAACCACCAGTCAACTGAGTATGAAAGTAGAATGGATTGCAATCGATTTGTCCAGAACTTGTTTCTAACCTGTTTCTTTATGGATTATCATTTTCCTCTTTGACACTTAGAAGCACATTAAATGTTAGACTAGAGTACGGATCGCCTCACTTGGACAAAGCCACCGAATCGGCAACTGAATTGGCAGAACTGGTCACTTTAAACACTTCCGGTTGATAAATAAGTACTTTCTAAACTGAAACAAAGACACCGGTTAAAGTTCCTAAATTGTAAAGACTTCTTAACTTTTTTAAACTTAAAAGCGTCTTTGTTCTAGCTTAGTTAATAGGTAGATATTTACAGACTAGGAGTTTCTTGAAGCTATCAGTTTTAGTCAGTTTAGGTACGATTTGTTAGTTCAAGTACTAACTTGTTTAGAAACAGCCGGCGTGACAGAGAAAAACAAACAAAATCAATTCAACTGCCAATTCAAAGGCTCGACCCACATAAGGGAATCTCATGGTTACGATATGTGAGACTGAGTTAGTAGTTATACAGATGATAGTTAGTGATGTGTTAGTTACTGATATACTGATTAACGATGGTCATTTTTTGCGGTTAGTTGTTAGAAGTAAGAAATTACAACGTGTTATATTAGATACTGACATTAGTTCTTACCTAGTAATTAACTGGAGATGTGACGTTACCACACCTCAACATTCCCGGGAATATCGTTAGTACAACTATTATGCAACATACCGTAGCACCCAGGTTACGCGCCTTGGGCTCACTGTACTACTTTACAAGGGGTCTGGAGGGGGCTTATATGATAATCCAGGTATATAGAGCGGATTTCGCATGAGTGTCGAAAAAGTAATGTCTTGTCTTTGTAATGTCTTTACCTTGTGATTCCATTGGTTCATCAATTTACTTCCAGCGAATCACAAAAGGAAGCAATAACACTATTGTTTCTTAGCCAATCATGCTTCAGAGTAATAACAAGACATTACAATAGAACATGGACGTGCGTGCGTGCACTGCATTTTGACGCCACAACCTGGCGATGCGCGCCATTTTCCCGCCATTTTAGAGCCACCTCATTGGCTGAATGTACTTCCGAATCTAATGTATTGTAATGTCTTTGCTTTTGGTTATTCGACACTCATGCGAAACTCGCTCTATGATTGACTATATCTCTTTTCGGTGTTACAATCCAATAGCAGGGGTTTCATTTGAGACCGGACGATGGACGTTTTGTCTGCTAGTTTGGCAGGGAGCGTCCGATACTTTGACATAGACATGAGTGAATATACTTACTAAAATATGGTGTTTTCTATTGACTGACAAGGAAGCCAAACTGCATGGAGTGATTATACTTCTGTGGTGCAATGTGTTTTTTCTAACAGTCATTTCGTAACCATCTTGAACCATCAATAAAATATCAATCCATCCATTGTTTGTTCTCGCCCGCACGCAATCGAATTATCGATCAAACAAACAGAGGCAGCAGCGACAACCATTGCAGCAGCCTCGTTTTGAATCCTAACACGTGGAGATCGATTGGTCGAGAAGAAAAATGGCTTCCAAGCAAATTTTATAACTGGAAGCGCGACTGGGTTTAATGTAAATGTTTTCAACGAATTCAAGATCCAATAATAAAATAAATTTGGATGTGTACATAATGCAGAAAGAATGCAGTTTAGTAACTGCCCCTCAGCCTGGGTTGAAGTATTTAATGAACTGAACCTCCAATTTTGAAGGATAAAACCTTGTGTTTACCTTGTAATAAAGCTGTTCAAACAGTCATTTATGGGAGGCTTTCTGACTTGTCATTCTTATGCCTGATGCAATGAAAATGCAGGAAATGCCATTCTAGAGAACCTATATTTTCAAAATTTTCCGGGGGAACATGCCCGCAGACCCCCCTAGAGGCTCGCACCTTCGGTACTCGATTTCCACCGTGTCCCGTACTTTTATATTAATTTCCAGTGCTTTTTCTCCTTAATGAAAACCCTGCTAATTTATAATAACTCGGGTAAACAATATTCTAGAAATTACAGCAATTTTGAGTTTTAAACCGCATGTATTACAGTATAGAAAATTCAAATTTCCATGCCACTCTCTGCCGTCCTGCACTTTACCGCAAACAACTTGTTCTATGTTCGTTGTTATTACATTCTCATATCTTTAAGTTGCATATTTAAAGGCATCTGACCATATTACAGACACTTTAAAGAAACCTGATCATGCATCTATGTAACTGCAATACCAAATGCCATGCTTCAAATACAATATGCCTCAATATTGAGTAGTAATTATCGAATATATTATCATCGCCAACATCTTTCTATTTCTTTCTACGTAAAGGATTAGCATACGTGCCTTACAAAGCTAAGTGTAACGAATCTGATTTTGTCATCTTCAGCATCTTTCAATTTCTAGTGAAGGGGCGTTATTAGACTTGCCTTGTAAAGTTAAGTGTAACGAATCAGATTTTATCCATTTATATGTCCGGATATCAAACTGTCTCAGCTGTTACCTTTCCTCTTTGAGTCCTTAATGTCAAACTTGAGACTATCGACGCTTTCCGTTAGTCCTGTCAATTGTCAATTCTCAAATAGAAAGCAACAACCATCAGAACTAGTTCTGGCCAGGCTGGCCCTACTAATGGAATCGAACTGCTCAGTTCTCTTGTACAGGTGCGCGAAATTTGGTAGGTTATAGCAGGAAGAAGTGCTCATGCGCTTTCTTGACTTTCCATCAGCAATGACCAGCACCAGTTTTAGCAGGCCGGCCAGACCGACTAAGGAAAGTGCTCTATGAAAGTCAGGTTCATTTTGTTTATTAACTATATATAATTTATGTTGTCTAACCCACAAGGCCGGACAGTGCTGCTGTCAACACATCACATGGATGAAGCAGATGTTCTGGGTGACCGTATTGCGATTATCTCAAATGGTAAACTCCAATGTTGCGGCTCTTCACTCTTCCTCAAGAGTTACTATGGCAATGGCTACTACCTGACGCTGACCAAGAGGAGTCCAGGCAACAGTGGTAGACCTAAGACAGCTGACAGCATCAAGAGTTCCAGGGATGTGGCTCTCAAGTTGGCAAACATTGATGAAGAGTCACAGTCCAATTCAAGTGAAGATGGTTAGTTCTTATTAGCCCAGGATAATACTCATCACACTACTTGAAGTACTGATAAAATCTTAAATCATCGATTAAGCCCTTTTTCAGCTTTGCCTCATTTCTCGCCCATGCTATAACCTTTGTACAACACTACCAAGTGAGAAACGTCCTATACTAGCAAAACAATCAGTGCTTGGGATTGTCACTGCATTTTTGCTTGTAGCTAGTGGTTATTTTGAGCCCTGTGACCTGTGACCCTCTGTCTTACGAGTCAGTCTCATAGTAACATTTCCGGTACATCTTATGTTAACTGATGCACTTTAAATCACTGTAAGCTTTGACTATTTTTGTTACTCAGGATCAGCAAGTGCCGACAGTTCGTCAATGCGTTCTGAGCGTGACAGTGGTGTTGAATCTCTGCAGCTAGACACTACGGATTCAGTGTTCAGTGAGACACAGCGTGACACATACTGTAACGTACCAGCTGTCACGCAATTCATTAAGGTACGATTTATAGAGATAAACTCAAATCCAAGGAATAATGCTTCTAATTTGAGTTAGCAAGATGTTCGAGGTTATAAGATTCTAAGTAGTAGCAACTGAACTTATATTGTGATATATGAAGTATGTTTCGATCCATGTGGTCATCATCAGAGAGGCACTCTGACAAGCTAGCAGGCAACCAGACACAAGTCAAAGAGAATCATGTGAAAGAAAAATAATAAAATGCATTTGTCATTGGTTACTTCCTAGCGTGTCGGAGTTTACTTCTCTGATAATAATCATGAACTTTCACTGTACACGTTGTTCCAACACAGAGCTACATCTCCACTGCCACACTAGTCGAGCATATTGGTTCTGAGCTGATGTATGTCCTACCAACGGACACAATACGGGAGGGCAAGTTTCAGGACATGTTTGAAGATCTGGATAGGAATCTTGGAAGACTTCACATTGGTAGCTACGGTGTGTCAGACACAACACTGGAGGAAGTGTTCCTCAAAGTTGCAGAAACAAATGCAGAGGAAGAAGGTGCAATATAGATAATGAGATAACCCCAACCCTTAGCCCTGATCTATTCATGAGTCAAATGAGACATGAGTCAACACCAACATGAACACCTCAGAGATTTCACACAAAGAAACTTTTGTCTCAAGCATCCATTTGACGGCTGTTATGCTCGTTAAAGGGATCCTTGGCTGTTTCAAAAAATGGCATCCAAAATGTTCGTTGAACATACATTAGGCCATGTGCATAG
>JAOBYG010162977.1:0-10508 GCA_025403545.1 Epizoanthus stellaris
CTGTTCCATTACTTACTGAATGTCAAGAGAACACAGCTGGATCTTCAGCAAGTCTGGGCCGTGTACATGGCTGCCAAGAACTTGAAAGCAAGCAACACGGCCAACAAGACCAAGACCTGGCTGTTGAGAATGCACATGGCTTTCTTGGTGGACAACTTGCAATACTACTTGCAGGTTAGATCATGAATAACTATTAAAAATAAAGTAGTTTACAGTATTACTTTTTATCAATTATCTTGGCTTGCATAGAGTCAAATGCAGGCCACTTTTCACAAGGAGATTGCGAAGTTGGTTGGGAAGTTGGGAACTAGTACGCGTACTTCACAATATTTACGTTGGTAAGTTGTCATTCAACTTCGGAATTCGAGACGAACTTCTAAACATTGGCACCAGTTTAAGGGTGCATTCGATTACCATATTCCGGAGCAGAAATACATTCCGGAATATTCCAAAATACTCTGTCAAATCGTTAGGCAATAAAATGATTATTCCGAATTAAGAATTAGGATTAGCAGAATACTTGGAATACTATTCCGTTTATTCCGGAATAGGAATACTGGTCAATGGAACTGATCGCAGTTGTTATTCCATGTATTCCTATTGCAGAATATGGTCAATCGAATGGACCCTTAGACTTAGAAGATAGTCTTTAAAATATATAATCCAGTTACATGTGTTGTGAAGATATTGAGACTGATAAAACAAAGAGTTAACCTGGAATGTTTTTCATCATAAGGATGCATTGTACATGTCTTTATAATAGCTGATACCTCCTCGATGTGTGTTGTAGGTTGATGTTCTTGAAGCACAATACACTCAGCTCCTTGACAAAATAAAAAACACAAGAGACTTTGAGTCCATTCGCCTGGCTCACGATCAGTTTGTGACTACACTGATGGCTCAGTCATTTCTCTTAATGAAACCGGTAAGTATCAGTTCTTTGTCCTACAAGACCCATTAGTGGATCCGGGGGGTTCTGCATTTGTACCTACAGGTGTCCCCCCTGGCGATCAGTTTGTGACAACACTGATGGCTCAGTCATTTCTCTTAATGAAACCGGTAAGTATTCTTTGTCCTACAAGACCCATTAGTGGATCCAGGGGGTTCTGCATTTGTGCCTACAGGTGTCCCTCCTGGCGATCAGTTTGTGACAACACTGATGGCTCAGTCATTTCGCTTAATGAAACCAGTAAGTATTCTTAGTCCTACAAGACCCATTAGTGGATCCAGGGGGTTCTGCATTGGTACCTATGAACCCCCTTCTCCCCATGTGGAGAGTTTTGAGGTAATGAAAGTCTTTTCTGGCAAGCAGAACATATGTTAAAATACTCCCAAAATACAGGAAATGCCATTTCAGATAACGCAAGTGTTCACAATTTTATGGAGGGGGAGGGGGACCCCCTACCTCCTCGAAACACACCCTTTTTACCTCGGAAGTTATGGTAAACCACGGAGCCCCAGGAAAACGTTTGATCCTTGTGCTTGTGCTTGTGCTTGTGCTTGTGCTTGTGCTGGTGCTTTTTTGCGCCGCTAGTGAAAACCAGGCTTTAGTAGGGGTATACTGTAGAGATTTTTAAGTTTAAGAAAGAGTAACTCGAGCCAGTCACATCGGTTTAACAGTTTTAATACTTTCGATTAACATAGTTGTCCAAAGCAGTTACTTGGTTTGACATTATGGTGTGGACTTATGGTTGTGATTGGTCCACAGGTGTGCCACTGTCTGGGGGAAATCCTCACTCTGTGCAAATCGTTCTGTGCTCTACTCCTGCAAGTGTCGGGCGATTTCTCTGAAAGAGAAGGCGTGCAAATCGATAACATTGCAAAGGTACGGTAGCTTTGTTACTCCATTATGAGTTTGGAGCAACCCTGAAAATCAAGAGCGGATAAGCACAGACAATCTCTTGATTCCAGATCTGTACCTTCATTTCGGTCAAAAAGCCAACAACTCTGATCAACTTTTTGTTTTCGAGCAACTGTTTTTGCCCTGAGTAACTTTTACTATTTGAAACGTTTTTGGAGCGTTTGACAGATTTTTATTAGGTTTACAAACGACGTAATGCAAAAATACTCATCGGAGATACATCGGATGTCCCGTTATTGCGTTTTCGACTTTCGAAAAAAACTGCTCTAATACTTGACTTGTGGTATTTTGCAGTCGCAACTCACTTAAAGTATTAAATGTCGGTTTCTAAAAATCACATTATTTTCTTCTATTGATATTACAACAAAGACAAAATAGATGTCAATAATTGCCAAATTATATTATATCCTCCTAATGGAGGTTGAGAAGAGCAACTTTTGAGCAACTTTTTAGAAAAATGATCAACTTCGAGCAACTTTTCGAAGTAGCAACTTTTGTGAATTTCTTGTAACTTGTGAACGGGCCATCAACCACTGGACCATAACATTGCGTGCTATCCGCCCTTGCCAAACTGAACGTGACAAAGGCGATCAACATTATTGTTATATAGGAACCATTTTGGCATATATAACGCGCGCTTTTATTGGTTATTCCAAGGACTGCTGCACGTGATCAGTGCATGGCAGAATAAAACACATGCTCTCATTGGTTAACGTGATGTCTCACACCACTGCAATGTTCAACTGTTCAGTTCTCTTTCCAAGTTGAACGAAGCTCTCGGTACAAACTCGGTGATCCAAATAAATATTGCAATCTTTAGTATATTTGAACACAAAATATTTAAATGGATGTTAAAGTCGCCCTTGCAAAGTTAAGCGGATTCTGTGAAGAACCATGAGCAGATAAGTATGCTGAAAACAGAGACAGAGTTACATTTTTCAACAAAACTGAAACAAGGTTGAACGAGCTTCTATGTGACTTCATTCCCATGTTCGAAAGAAATTCGAGTTTGTATGCCGAAAATGGTTCCCATATAACAAGACACTTAATGACTGGCCCCTTGGGAACCAGTAAGTTTTGTTTCCCCTCGATTCTAGATGTTCGAGAATCTCGGGGGAAGCAAAACTCACTGTTACCCTCGGGGTCAGTCATTAAGTGTATAATATCGTTTGGAGTTGAAGCGCATCTAAATATTTTAGATTTTAAAATTCTTCTGTTGAAATATATTTTTGATCACTGGCGTGAATTTTTGATATTAAAATTTAAATATTTCGTTAAATACAGCTATTTCAAAAAAGGTTGACATCTCCGAAGCGTAATATTTACCAAGCTCCAACGGAATTGTGGGGCTCTCTATTTACACTGTGCAGCATCCTTTGATTTCCAAACAGACAGATAAAACTTAGTAAAGCACGGTTATGAACATTTCCGATGATTTGATCAAATATCTTGCAGTAATTAGCGAAATCTAGGAGCTCCCATCATGCTTTGAGAGCTGGGTATTGCGCTTTGCAGATGTCAACTTTTTTTTAAATAGATGTATACAATGAGATACAAGAACTTGACATATAATATAATATACATAAAATATATGCATAGCAACGGTCGGTGCACTTTGACAAACTAATCGCGGAAATAATTTGGAAATTATGAAACCAGAACAATAGCCACACCCACAATAAAGCTAATTGCGGCAGCTCAAATATAAGACACTATTTGCATATTAAATGTTCCTTGTACACCAAACCTACCAATCTCCGTCTCCTCGTCAATAAAACTTCTCTTTGCAAGAGCACCCCGACTTGTAACAACTGGGCCACTTGCAGTAATAATGAACTGTTGCGCCAACACGCATGTCGCTAGAAAAACAGCCAAACTCGCCGAAGGTTTCGTCATCTTGACAGAGTACTCTAAGTGTACGGAAATAAAATAACAATGTTATAAACAAACAAACACGTAAACAAATATGTCTCTATCTATTCTGTGAAGGTTTAAAATAGCTGAATGCATAAGAGCAAAAACCTCAAACCATATGTTTACCAAATAAAACTACAAGAGATATTGGAGAAATGCTGCTTTGATAATGACAGCTCAGTCAAGATATCAAGATACTATTCCTCCCCCCCCCGGATGGAAGATTACTGTACTGACAATGTTGCATGATATGCACAGCTTCTAGTCTCCTCCACGTTCTATAACTATTACTTTTGAATTTGTTTCCCTTTTCACAAGGGTTCGATATTGGTTCCCTCGGCCGGCCCACCAAGCCCACGGCGGAAACAACAACGACGACTGATATATCAATGATTATAAATGATGAACTTCCATGATTTCCACATACAGTACAAAACGCGACTAGAAAACTAATATAAAATACAAAAGCCGGGCGGTTGTAACAAAACACACTTAGTTTGCCGTGCGAGCGACCAAAGTCAGGTAGGCGCTCGTAATGGTAGAGAGAGGTTAGTTTTTGATCACGAGGCACTCCCGCATGTTTTAGGCAGATTTCACCCACCTAAAAATACAGTTTGGAAAAATCGTGCACTCAGTAACGGACGTCTACTCTTAGAAATTGATCGAATTCAGTTCTTATTAAAGTAAAACCGTTCCTTTAAGTTGGCACCGGAATAATGTTAATACATTTTTTTTTAACAGTTAGTTTGATATCAATCGATATTCTAACAAAATTCTCAACTCTTCACTGGAAAAAACCGCAGTCATGACCTTCAGTAATTTTTTTACCAACTTTAAGCCACAACACACTTTTGTTGTCCACAAATGTTGGCCTCACCAGGTGCGTGCGGGGTTATTTGCATTTTCAAGTTCAGTTACTTGTTCCAAGCAGTGGGCCTTACATGGGTGTGACAGCGCGTGGCCTATAAAATTTGCATATAAATGGAAAATTGTCGAGCTAGAGGTTCTGAACATGCAAGTATTATCTTATGGAACATTATAAAGTCTTCCAGTCAGAAAAAAATTATTAAAGTCTTTTATCATAAAAAGTCGACAAACTCCAAACTTGTGTTTAGCCGGCCACGATCAGTTTTGCTTTGCCTTTAGGCAGTTTTGTACGGCTCTCCTTGCTACGGGTACACAACGCACGGCAGCATCCGCTATCAAATAAGGATTCTTTCAACGGTTACCTCAAATTTGTAGGCAACACTCAGGTCAATGCTTGTTGTTTTCAACTTTTCCGTCCGGTCTATATGTTCTAACAGTTTCCGAGAGTGACTTTAACAATTTAAACAAGGTCAAATGTAAAGCAAAATTCAAAAATAGTAACGCAAGATAGTATGCGGCACTATGGAAACGATTTTAAAACAAACTGAGAAATAAAAGGTGAAGAGAAATTAGCTAAAATTGCAATACGAGACAAGTAGTTGTTAGATTAATTTATACTCTAAGTTAAACATTGCAGGAAAAAAATGAATTCGGAAAAGAAAAGAAAAAGAAAAGAAAGAAAAAAAAGAAAAAAAAAGAAAAAAAAAAGAAGAAGAAGAAGAACAAGAACGAGAACGAGAACGAGAACGAGAACGAGAACGAGAACGAGAACGAGAACGAGAACGAGAACGAGAACGAGAACAAGAACAAGAACAAGAACGAGAACGAGAACGAGAACGAGAACGAGAACGAGAACGAGAACGAGAACAAGAACAAGAACAAGAAGACGAGTAAGTAACTAACCTCAACTGCTCTTGAAATCCTTGTCTTGCAGATGACTTCGACAACTCCACGTACCCTGTTATGTAGTATAATTTAGGTGACGATAGTTAATGCTCGACTTATCTTTCACAATGGACGTTGTACGGCGGGGTCGCTGATTCGTTTCGATTCGCGTGGATAAATAACGAACTCAAACATAATTTAACGCACCCTTACGATTAAGTGGGCGTTCCGAAGTTTGCGTCATGATCTCCGTGGTGATCTTAAAATGATCGGCATTGGTTAGATTTCAAGAAATTTACAGATCTTACGCAAGGTCTTACGTTGTGCATACTTTCAACAAATATAAAGGATTTTTCCGTGTAGAGCTTTATCCGAGTAATTTCACAGTAATTATACTTTGAACAATACGGTCAATACCGCTCTGCATTCGACAGATGAATATAAATTTATTTTGACGTTTTAAAACATTATAATTATAGTATAATCCCACGGCCTGACTATCTGATGCTTCTATAAGGACTGAAAGCAGTCGGTTTTTGAACTTCACTCTCCGGTCTCCCTGTTCAGTACGGAGTGGACGCGAGGGTCCACGCGATCGGACCGATGCGTACGCGCGTGCGGCGCGGACAGAAGGCGCACAGACTAGAATGGTCAACGCAGGATTTTCAAGTGAAAGTGTTATTAAATTATTATCAACTGAATACAATGAGATACTCAGAAAAAATTGTAATTGACCTCTCTAGTGATAAATAAATAAAAGAAAAAGCATTCAAAGTTTGGCTGATTTCTTTATAGTTTATGATTAAAAAATGCAGCTACCTACAACTAGTATTAATAGCCATCAGTTTGTTTGCACCTCTGTGTTCCGCTTGTTCTCTGTAATACTAATGCAATCATTGGGGCACGCAAGATCCATGCTGTATTTCTTCGTGTAAAAACTGAACTTCAGCCAAGGGTAAACAAGAAGAACTATAGCCAACAGTATATTCTATAAAATGAGACGTTTTTCTAAAAATTAAAATAGATGTTGTATGGCCACTTGCTTTTACATTTACACTGGTCTGATCTTTGAATTAACCTCCACTGTGTACAACCTAATTAACTTACACGGTGTCCTTTGTGGAATAACATCGGAATATATTTCGCCGCGCAATGTCCAGTGATTTCAGTGAATCACTGATTAACTCCGTGTTTTGCAGTCACAGGTTGCTATTGGTTTAATCAGAGCTGAAGCAAGGAAGAGAAGGTCGGAAAGAAAAGAGCAATGTCGCAGTTAGTTTTACGACTTTTACAACTGAAAAAAATGAGTCATTTCAAATATTAAACTCTGCATGAAAAATTTAGAAGTTAAATATAAGAATCGAATAGATCTTATTGTGTTTGTATATATATTATCTGATCGTGGTCTTATTGGCACAAAGCCATTCTTGTAGCGTGTAATTAAAGCAGCATCTTTTTCTATTTCATTCCATGATGGTCGACAGAATGCAGCAAACCAGCTAATCCCGGAATATCATTGAAAAATAATTTACCTCAGCTTATACATTCAGCCGGGAAAATATTCGCCTGGCAAACCTTGTATGTAGGTTGCATACCCAGTATTCTGGCTTGCACTTTGTACCATTGGTAACTGATCTTCGTAACAAATTTATAAAACACTTGAAATTCAAGCACAAAACATGACTTTTATAATTAACCCTGAATTAACACAACCGCAAGTATATATTATCTGGTTACGTTTATAAAGTAACGTAGCAAATTTATAAAACACTTGAAATTCAAGCACAAAACATGACTTTTATAGTTAACCCTGAATTAACCAGCCGCAAGTATATTTTAGCTGGTTACGTTTATGAAGTAGCGTAACAAATTTATTCATCAGTTAAACAAAGTATTTTCTTCGAAGTTTCTGAAGTTACTTTGCATAAACCGAATATGTTTTACAGAAGGCAGCTTAACGACTTTATGACTAGATTCGATAGCTCAAGATGTATCTGAAACAAACGTCAAACGAAGCGAAAAATTATCGTACGCCGACGAAAACAACAAATAAAATCACGAGTGTACACATAGCTTTCCAGTGATCCGAACAAGATGAAGACGAAGGAAAGAACATAGAAAGAAAGTCTGGTAAATTTGGAAATGATAGCAGTTGAATGAAACCTTCCATTTTAACAGTAATCCTGAAGCTTGTAATTATACCTATACAGATTAGAGTGTTTATATCTAAGAACAAATCTTTCCAGCTAATCCTTCTGTTTAGAACCAAAATGGCACTAAAAAATAATTTACATTTAACCGGAAAATTTGTAGACTCGCACTCCCACTGAATACTTTGTGCAAATTTTAATTTGCGGTTAATCTCACCTGTCATATCAAAGAAAGAGTTTGAATGCATTGCGAAAGATATTTAAAGAACTAGCAGATTCCTCATGATGCAATTCTAATATGACTTATGCTTTCAAATTAACTTTTGATTGTGACTCGAAAGTGATCGATATCTCCCCGGCAAAGTTTGGTTATTTTTAGATTAAATATACGAATTATAATATTAATCCAAGGGAAAAGATCAAAGAGCAGATAGCTCGAAAGATAAATTGCTATATTTGCGCACATTTTTCGTTACGAGTATTTTAAAATGCTTGTTTATATGATGGATTTAACAACCTCGATCCCACGGCTTTCCCCTCGCAATCTGACAGCTAGGTGGGAATTTTCAGAAAATTTAAGGTGGTGCCAAAATTTGGTGACAGAATTTTTCAAACATTTCTCAAAAGTGTCTCCTTCCCATGACAGTAATAATAAAACAATAACAATGGGGTTTGCCGACTTATTTTGTGTAAAATAAACTTAAATGTTAAAAACCGGGTACATTTGAGGCCTGGTATGGTTGCCATGGAAACCACAATTGCCATGTGAATGCACCTGTTGATACGTTGAAGAGTTATTCTACCAACACTAACAATCGACTGTTAGTAAACTGTCAGGATACACAAGTAAACCATTTGTTAAATTGAATGACAGAAAAAAAATGGAAAAAGGTGCGAGCCAAAACACCGTAGAGCAAGGTCGAATTCTAAGGATCTTACGATCGCCTATATTTTGCGAATAACTTTATGCAAGTTGCGTAACATGTTGCATCATGTTGATTAAGTAAGTAGTAAGTAAGTAAGTAAGTGTTTTATTCAATCTAAAAACTTGCAGCCATCGGATAATTGCAATAGATTTTACAATAGGATAAAAATTATGAATAAAAATGGACAAAAATGGATGAAAAAACGCTATTTAAAATTACAATAATAATTAGTTTAAGAAACATCTAGTAGAATTGTACATAATAAAAGTATTCTTAAAACGATTTGTTTTGCAAAGTGGGACGTTAAACTTGCGGTTGGATCTGAGGGGAGGAGCAGAGTTAATGTTTGGTAGCAGTCGGTGGAGGGGGTGGGATTCATTATCTACAACTTGGTGAAAAAGACCCTCCGTTAGTGATTGTCTGCGTGTGTACATGACGGTAAGGCTTGAAGATGCAAGGGCGTCTGAGTAGGACGTTTGCGGGAATATAATTCGTAGAGCACGTTTCTGCAGCCTTTCTATATCTATATTATTTTGAAAGAGAGGCAGTTGAAATTCGCGTGCATTTTTATATGTATGTATTTTTATGCACTGCTAATTTTTCAAACTTGTAAACTTGAATGCATCGAGATTAGAATGTGTCTTCCCTTTTACCAATTACAATATCTATGTTATTTTCAAATTTAGGTCGTTCAAATTCCCGTGTATTCTTACAATGTTCTATATATATATACAGATCGGTAAAATTAATCTAGCTTTTCATACAACAAGGTGATGACCAATTTTGCACGTTTGTTTGGACACAAACAAGATATCTTACGTCTACCAACCTCTATAAAGTACCGTGATGTGCGGCTCAGTGCAATGGAGTAAATTTAAACTTTGCATCCACTTCGTTAATTCCCGCTCCTCGCTGCACCATCGCCTGCAGTTCGAGAACGTCTCCAAATCGAACCGCCTCATGGATGCTGCTCAAATGCACTTTATCTGCTGGAGTTGATGGGAAATCAAACTATAACGATAATAGTTATTTACTATGTTACTTGATTTGTTCTATTTTACCTGGCATAGTGGAATTCTGAGGACAAATTCCGGACTTTTTCAACGAAACATTGCAGCTGCACCACTATTTGACAATGTCAACAATGTTGCCAACAGTCCGCTGTTCAAAACGATTGTAGGCGAACAGTTTTGAAAAAGCTCGTTCCCAGGGTCTTGGTCATATATACGCATACAATTCAAACTGTCAAGTCAGTGCCATGGTCGAAGCCTAGCAAGATTATCGAGGGAATGTCAGAAGTTTTAACCCCAATGAAACCTGTCGGTTGATCTTGGTTCCTGGTCTGGCCTTTCATTTTGGTGAAAAAAGCGAACAGCATACATCAAGCTCCACAACAGCCTGTCAATAATTGAAGAAAGAACTATTGATATAGACGTGCTTGCGCACTGGTGATTGTGACGAAACTGCAAAGCTATTGAGTCGCGAGCTGCTAGTGGCAGTCGGACTTCATAGTTCCTTCATGTTGAGCGTTGTAGGCGAAAAATATATAATATCGCATTTATAGGAAGTTCGATTTGAAGTTACACACCAAATATTTGACAGCTAAAAAGATAGGAAATCACGGAAAATAAAGTAATTTTGGAGAATCAGTTAAGAAATTATGGAAAAGAAAGTAATCCTCGGAAATCAGATACTTTCTAGAAAGAGAAAGTGGGGAAAAAGGAGAACTCGCAGGAATCAAACAAGGTCACCCATCCAATTACTAACCCCGCTCGACCGGGCTTAACTTCACTTGAAGCACCTCATCTACACCTTCCCCTGTGCTATAGGACGGGGCCCCAATTAATTCCAAATAATTTATGGCTCTTATAATGCTGTTCCATTGTTTGACTTAACAAAGCATAA
>JAOBYG010163088.1:0-10508 GCA_025403545.1 Epizoanthus stellaris
GAAGGCCTATGACATGCAACGAGCGGTTTCGACAGTGTTGAAGACTAAGAAGGATGAAGAGATCGCGCGGAAGCTTGGATTAGAAGAGTATTTCGAGCCAATAATTAGTAAACTAGCAGATGAAAGTATAAAAACGCTAAAAGCTCTCGCAGTTGGAAATAACCTCGCAATCGAGGGAAAACCAAAGGTTCCAGCAATAGAGGGAATTGAAGATGTCGACACTCCTGGCCCGTCGCACGTTCCGGACGTTGACACGAAATCACCTGGGAAACCTAAAGCTTCTCCGAAACCCAAGCTTCCCCCGAGACCTTCAGCGATGACCGTGCAGTTCACAACTGGTGAAAATCTCACGAAGCGAGACAAGAAAACGATCGATTTATTCAAACTTCCAGATCTCGGTACAATTGCGAACAATACCAAAGATCTCGAAACGGCCATCTGGAGGGTTTCGGGGGACAAAGCTTCACTCGGAAAGGCAAAAAAATCGTTTCTCGTCAGAGGTTACGCAAAGAAAGGATTTAGTCAATTGACGAAGCTTGAACAATTCGAGACGATAGAGGATGGGTTGGATAAGTACGTAACAATAGCGAAGGGTTTAATAAAGATAAACGATGTGAAGTCCAAAACTGGAAGTGTAGATCTCGACAAAGGTTTGGATGACGAGGCTAGACAGTACATTTCGCAACAACCAGATCTTAAACTACCAAGTCAAGTTTTTAGTGATCTCCGTAAGATGAAGGATATGCGCGAGAAATCCAAAAAACAAAACATCCAGTTACTTGCCATTGTAAGGAGTAGGAAAAACAAAACGCAAGAAGAAAGAAAACAAGCAAAGACAGAGAGTGAGATTCGATCGAGAATCAACAAAGTGTTTAAGGAAGTAATCGAAACCAAACTACAATTAGCGGGAATACCAACACAAGAGGAAGTGATTTCGCGAAGGCACAAAAGAAAGGAACTAGAGGAAGCCGCCGCTGAATACCTGAAGAAGAAGAAATCGGATCGGGACACGACCGACACTGAAACCGAGGAAGAAGATGACAAAATGGAGAGCTTCTCGGACACGAACGATCCAGAGGAAGAAGAGGAAGAAGAAGATATATCCGATAGCGACAAGGGTAGTGGATTGAAACGGAGAAAGAAGAGAGACAACAAACGTGGTGGTCGTGTCGAGCGAGGTGGAAAGATCTTCGCTTCTGCCGACGATATGGTTGCAAGGTTGAAACTATTACTCGGCACATTATCCGCGGGAAATAACAATCCACAGATCAAGAACGAAATATGGATGATTCTAGATACGTTGAGAAAGCTCGGAGTAATTCACAAGAAACAATACGACGCTTTCGTGGTGAAGTATCTTGTGTAACCCATTATATGGAGAGACCTTTAATTTTGAATTCCTTCGATGGAGATGAAACGTCCGTACCTCATGATTTTACGATAAGATTTAATCCTGAATTAGAACTCAAAGATCACGAAAGATACTTCATAGGATTGAACTGGTTAACTATGAGTTATTCGTGGTACAACATTACACAAGCATACAATAACAAGAAAATGAAATACTCCCACGATGGAGGAGTTACGTTGGACACAAGTAATCTTTCCCGATGGAAACTACGCCTATTCTGATTTGAATGTGTTTCTTCAAAGGGTAATTGAGAGTAACAATCACAAACCAGCTGGCAAAGATCAGCCTGGTGTTTCGATAACATTCCAAGACTTCGTTTTTAAGGTTTTGATTGGATTAGATACAGGTTTTCAAGTTGACTTTAGAGAAGGTGATTTTAACGAGCTTATTGGATTCACAAAGAAGATCGTAACAGTAAACGACGAATACGGAACACTATGGCCAGATATTAATAATTCCGTTGATGTGTTGATGGTTCACTTGAACATCCTTTCCGATTCAAGTGTTTCTGGGCAGGCCACGGATGTATTGTGTGAATTCGACGTTGGAGAACTTACACCATCACATCCTTTCACGATTCAACCAACTAGATTAGCTATGAATATGATTAACACAGATTCGATTACGTCAATCCGTGTGAACATTACTGACGTTCGTAGACGCCCCGTTGACCTAAATGGAATTCCTGTTGTACTGAATCTTTATTGAAGTAAAAGTATGAACAAGTTTAGGAAATGTAGAGATGAGTATGGTAACGTATCTATTGTCAACGTCGAAGATGACGAGTTCGGTGGATATGATGATGATTACTCTGGAGGTGGTTTGTTTTCGACAGCAACAAAAATTATTCCCAGTGTTGGAAAGGAAGTTGTGCAAAAGATAGCGAAAACATTTATTAAAAAAGGAACACAGAAGATTGGTGAAAAACTAGCTGACAAAGCAGTTGACAAATTGTTCGCGAAAAAAGTGAAACCAAAGGATATTGAAGAAGTTCCCGAGAAGAAAGAGATTTTGACAACACCAAATACGAAGGGGGATGAAATTGCAAAGCGTTGGAAACCGTTCAAAACAAAATGAACAAAGAGAGAAAGAAAGAGTCAGCAAAGTCACCATCGAATAAGTTTGATGAGTTATTGAATTTTATCTAACGAATTATATGACAGATTTCAGAAATCCACGGTACGTCGAAAGATATGAAAATGTTACGTTTAAATTGGAAGATCGTCTCGTCGTCGATCCAGCTGCTGGACAATTTCAACAACAAGCTGGCCACAAGTTCACTGTGGACAACACGAACGAAGTAAATCCATTGGATTGGTACAACGCTTTTCTTAATCTCGAGTTTAGAGTTAACAATAAAGTAAACAAAGCACCGTTTGTTAATAAAGAGATCGCGCCAGCAAGTGGAACGCACACAATGTTCTCTGTACTAAAGGTGTCGTATGGTGGTTCACTTGTTTACAGTTCCAATGGACCACTTCATCTAGGAATGAATGTGAAGAATCTCGTTGAATTCACTAAAGGATATGTTGCAAGCGTTGGCCCTTCTATGTTCATGTTTCCAGATGTTGCCACAGCCGCCGAACCAAGTGGTGTGGCAACAGCTGTTGTAGCCGATAACGCTGGCTTTGCCGAACGAAGGAACTTGGTAAATAACAATGCATTGGTGAATGCAATTTTACCATTGAATCGGTATGGATTTTTTGCTTCGTTTCACAATCAAATGTGTCCTCCGGGAAATTTCCAGATCGAGCTCGAAGTAGTAAACAACGATTACCTATTGTATCAATCTGGTGCAGCTGGTGGTGAAGGACGATTGGTTTTCACACGAATGGATCTAGTAATTCCGAGGATACACTTCAATGGTGATGGATTGTCGTTGTATATGAGTAAATACTTGACACCCAAAACTTGGACCTATTTAGCCGAGTACACAGCTACTAGTTCCCAAGTGTATGATTCACCAAGTGGAGAGTTTCGAATATCAACTGGGATTGCTAAACCAAGGCATGTGTTCGTATGGGCTCTTTTGAACGAAAACATCGTTGGGCCTGCCCCAAACGAAGCACAAAAAGGAAACCATTTTGCATTGAACACTTTGAAATTAAATGGAAAAACGATGACAAGAGCTCAATTGGAAGTTGCGAATGGAATTTACTATCCGCGGGAAGCGTACGAACCTGTTGAAGATTTCCTTGGTGTGTACAGAAGACTCATGGAATACAACAAAGCTTTCAACGATGTGTTCTACTCGCCATTCATAACGATGACAAACATTCTTACGAATGGTGTGTTGTACTTCGATTTAAGGAACCAAGAGGGAGATCTGAAAAATGGAACAACATCTTTGAACTTGAAGTTCTCGTACGGTGCGGCGATAGGTAAAACGTATAAGATGTTTGCATTGGTTCTTCGGGAAAGAGAAGTGAAAATTTCGAACGTTTCGGGAAAAGCATCACTTAGTGTTTGATATTGTGTAACTAATATTATGGGAGATGCAAAAATTAACAGGTTTGAGTTCGAGACAGTTACTCCAGAAAATCCACATGGAATCATCAGGGGAAACAATGTTCATTACAAGTTCGTAGTAGACAATACGAATGAAATCACACCCCTTGATTGGTACAACGCTTTTGTTAAGGTTAGATTTACAATACGCCTCGCTACTGGCGCGGCTTTACCAACTTTAGTGGCAGTATCTTCTGGGTTGCACACTATGATCAAGTCGTTCAAGGTGTCCTACAATGGAAAGTATGTTTATAAATCGATGGATTCACACTTCGCTTTAAACATCAAGAACCTTTATCCGATGAGTACGTGAAGGGAGTTGGCCCATCGATGTTCATGTTTCCAGATGCAATGGATCCTACGAACGACACTCCAGACGCAACAGCCACCCCATCTCGAGCGTTGAATAAAGGGTTTGGAACGAGATCATTGGCAACGAACAGGTCAACGGAAACGACAGCGCTTTTGAAATTGAAAAGGTATGGGTTCTTTCATGCTTTTAAGGGTGAAATATGTCCACCGGGAAAGTTCGTCATCGAATTGGAGGTAACAGATAATCCGACTTTGTTGTACTCCGCGGCTGCCGTTACTAATTGTAAATTGGTAATTTCAGCGATGTCGCTGGTAATTCCAAGGATAGAATTATCCGGGAATCCATTCGAAAAGGTTCACAATCATTCATTGAAGTTCCTTGCAGAGAGAGTCGAGAAGAGTCGTTTGTTCACAGAACAAAATGGTCAATTTAAGATAACTTCATCCATAGAGAAACCAAGACATGTTTTCATTTGGAGTGTAATGCAATCGGATCTTTTGGACCAAAAGGGAAACGCGTTTGCAATAAGGAAGTTGGTAAATGTCTATTCGAGCGACGCAATAGCTGATGGGCAGCCAGGTGGCCCAAAACCAGTTACGTATGCTGGGTTGAAGACAGTGAAGCTGGAGATATCGACTGGAATATTTTATCCTGAAGATGGTTATCATCCTGTTGACGGAATGGCGCCAATGTTTAGGAGTTTCTTGGAATACAATGGTTCGTTCAACGCAACTGATACAGCGTCATTCGTTTCAAAGGCGAGGTTCGATGAGAATTATGGTATTTTGTACTTCGACTTGCGAAGACAAGAGGGAAATTTGAAACATGGCGCTGTTCAGTTAACATTTCACTATGAGTACGACGCTGTACTAAGAGATCCATTTTACTTCTTTGCATTGGTACTTCACGAACAAGAACTGAAGATCGATCGTGTTGGAGGAAGGCCTGTGCTCGTGTGATATTATCGAATTAATAATATACATAAGATGACAACATATCACTCATTTGGTGTTTCGCTGACAAGAGGACAAAAGGTATCGATTGCAAGGGCAATGAAAAAATCAGCACCTGTTACAATAAGATTGAAACATTCGCAACTTTATGGAGCTGATGACATGATGTTGACGAAAACGCAGATTAAGAGAATAATGAAATCGAAGAACGATGGTTCTGGAACGGATATCAAGATTTCTAAAGCACAAATATCGAAGATTGCAAAGAGAGGCGGGAACTTGTTTGGAGCGCTTGCGCTCTTGGCTCCAATGGCATTGCCAATTCTTGGAAAGATATTGAAACCTTTGGGAATTGGAGCATTGTCTGGTTTGGGATCATACGGCGCCTCGAAGATACTTGTAAAAGGAAAAGGTGGTGCACTCGCGTCGATAAATAGGCGAGTTCCGAGATCACCCCCATTTTGGGGTGGCGCGATACCAATTCCAATAAACGACTTAATAAAGATAAAGCATTTGGTGAAATATCTTACACCAGCCCAAGCAAGGAGTTACGCGATAGCACTCAAACAAGGAACTGGTTTTGTTCTTAGACCAACGGTGAGGCAAAAAAAGGGTGGTTTTCTTCCATTGTTAGCTCTCGCATTTCCGGCAGCAATAAGTTTGTTGTCTAGTGGGAGAGGGTTACGGAACAGACCTTCCGGATATCCTCGTTCGAGGTTAACAGGAGGTGGTTTGAGGAATCGGCCACGTGGTGGAGGAGTATACAAAAGAGCCATTAAAAAACCCATCAAGGTCGCGGATTACTCCTTGGGCCAAACAGTCCATTGAAGAACATTCCGATCCTGGGAGATATATTTTGAAGGAAAAACCTAAGTTCGTTGATATTGCAATATCGAACCATGACATAATGAGATGGGTAAAGTATCTGAAGATCAAGAACTTCAATGGTGTGTTTTCCAAGGATGTTATTGCATCGGCACATGATGGCTATTACGTCATCAATCTCGATGACGACGTTGGGCCTGGGACACATTGGGTAACCATGCTGTTATCCCCGAACAGGTTGGATTATTTCGATAGTTTCGGAATGAGATGTCCACAAGAAGTCTTGGATTTGGCTGATAGAACAAAGAGATTTGTGCAATTCAACACAACGCAGTTTCAACACATTGACAGTAATTTGTGTGGGTATTTTTGCTTGTACTTCATCAACGAAACGTTTCATGGAAAAACATTCTTTGGTATAATTAAACCATTATCTCATAATAACATGCATTACAATGAATTGTTCATGAAGTTGTACTTCAAATATATCTAATGTATATTATGGGATATGCTAGATGGGTTAGAGAAACCACGGGAAAGGGAAGAGGCCCAAGGGGATATCCTGGGCCTGTCGGACCCAAAGGAGAGAAGGGGGAGGATGGAAAAGACGTTGGGCCAAAAGGTGAGAAAGGTGATAAAGGGAATAAAGGGGATAAAGGTGATAAAGGTGATAAAGGAGTTTGCGGATCAAAAGGAAATCCAGGAATCCAAGGCATCCGAGGCATCCAAGGCATACAAGGCATCCGAGGCATCCAAGGCATCCAAGGCATCCGAGGCATCCAAGGACTTCAAGGCGAGAAGGGGGAAAGCGATAGCGGCGGTGGCGGCAGTGGCGGATCATCCCAACTATTACGAAGGATTTAGATATGGAAGGTTTCAAGATTACGAACATTGGAACGGCGACAGCTTTCGATGGCGTGCCAAACAAGGAGTACGTTGATTTTCATGGTGTTGGATACACAAAGCACAATTTTGAACGCAAACACTTCCAATTAGCCAGTACCTTGGAGCCGATCGCAAGTGATTCAATGTTGGAACAATATCACAACGAACCTCCATCGATCATCGTTAAGAAAAAAGATAATTTGTCAGCAACAATGGTATGCGATTTGGGAATACTACAAACAACCACTCCGTATACGATTAGAGTTGAAGCAATAACAACAAGTAAACCATCCATTGCTGGAAGAGGCGACGCGAGGTTGATCGTTGTTGAGCCTCTTGGTAGTCACTTTACAAAGGCAGATTTTGCTTACAATATTGTTGTACGCGATATAGTTGTTACAACAAAAACTAGTTCGTACAAATCAACATTGTTGTTAGATATTACAGATGTAGCGAACTCACGTATCGCTTTTTACATTACTGGTGTGAAAGGTAAAATGAAATATATCAATCCAACGATTGGTGATTTGACTTACGCCTTTACCAAACCGAAACCATACGAAGTCGACGCTAATGGGAACATCGATATTGGTGGCAAGAAGATAACCCAATCCGAAAGTGCGACTAGTGATTCGGATCTTACAACGCTTAGTGATGTTAAAGAGCTGGTTTAAAAGGTTGAGAAAAAAGTGGAAGAAAATAAAGGTATCGCGTATGTAGATACAGCAACGAACTTCTTTTCGTTTCTAAAGTTAAAGAACATCAAACCATTAACTGGGTTTGGATCTACCATATCGGAAACGAATACTAAAGAAGCGCCGTTCTTGAAAAGATATTTTGTTCGCGAACCTTTGTTTAAAGCAGTGATGCCAATTGCGTTGGAAGGAACATTCGTTATTGATTTTGAACAATTGGTCGATTTAGCTTCAAGTATCCGTGTAGATGTATTTACGAACGATGAGAATTGTTCACCAACATTATCTGCAGAAAAATCAACCAGCATTTCTCCATTGATCGTATCGTTTGTTCAAATTCCAACTGGCGAAGTATTTCGAAATAGCATAAACATTTTTATTGAAAAGAACGCGTCGGAAAATGTTGAGGTACTTGTAAAAGTTAGAGCGACGAAAGTAGCAACAGTTTATTTCTTTGTTTACGGAACGTTTTTCAATTCAAATCGCAAATTGTTTATTCCGTTCAACCTTGGATTGTTTAACGATCAGATAGCGATTCTTGGCGATAACGTAGATGTTAAGAATAAGAATATTAGGAACGTAAAGGATCCAATAGAAACAACCGATGTAACTACGAAAGGGTATGTCGAATTCACATTGTTGGACAGCGCGAACCACTGGAAGAACTATTTCAAATACATAACGTTTGGTAACTTTAGTGTAAAAGACAGAACAGCGTTCCTTGTGGCACCAAGCAAATCGCAGTTCTCATATGTTATCGATTATCATAACACACTTCCACAAGTTGTAGATCAACTGACGCAGCACTCCAATACGTACCTCAAACTAGAAATCGATTTTGGTGTGTTAACCAAGGATAAAACGTATTGTTTAAGGATTGAAGTCTTTTTGGATGTTGTATCGAAGAATTTTCAATTGCACATTCTTAAAAACGGAAATACTAATTTAACGTTACACACAAACGAGAATAGCAACAAGACGAAAGTCGTGAATTCGAATTTCATTTCTCAAACTTTCGTGTTTCAAGTACAACAAACTGCGACAACGAAACTCAGATTCAACGTGAAGATGGTTGAGGTTCCGTATAAAACAAAAGCAGCCATTTACACGTTTGGCAGTGAAACACCCAACACAACGATTAAAGCAATTCCCTCGTACTTTCTTGAGTTAAACAACATTCCAGTACATATCGAAAGATGTTACATCGTTGAAACGGGTGACAGACGTGGAATAATAAATGTTAAAACGGTCAGTGTATCTGGAGTGGCTGGTGGAACCATTGGACAAGGTGTATTTCCTTTGGCAAACATCGACAATCTTGTATCGAGCGCTGAAGATCAAACAACATTTTATCAACTCGACAAAGATTACGATCACGGAAATGGAACCATACTTCAATTCACATTTCCTTCGAGAGTATTCGTCAGAAAAATAATGGTATCGTGAACGGTTGGTGGGAATTATCATATGTTAACGAAGCAAATACGAGAGGACAATTGTTAACATCATTTTACATGGTCGGAGCTGCAGCAACAACAACTTTAAGCGATTCTCAAGTTCCGTACGCAACGATGCGTTTATGGTTACGGTTAACCAATGGAAAAGGGCAAAGAGGAGGAAAAATCTATGGAGTTAACTTCTTAACGGAAATTACGACAAGCAAAAATAGTCTACATTGTTTGCATTTCAGAGTTGTCAAAAAATTCTGAACAAGATACGATCGTATTTACGAGGAGAGGATTTCGACATTGACGATTTAACATTCGAACTGAGATGGTTGGACGATCTTATCGCTGACATTTCTCCATACGTTGGATATTACGAAAAGAGATATCACAAAAAATTTAAATTTCAAGAATCTTTCGAATGTCCTCTCGAACAATCGGAAACGTCTCTTTCCACCAGTCGGAATACTATCGTTTAGTTTTCAATAATTTTGGTCGACCCCAATTTTTGTCACATCTTGAAAATCTTTGAAATGATATAAATCTCAAATTAATTGCACGTTTTCTTCCTGGAGTTTTTCTTACGAATTGTTTTTCAATCACTTTTACGATTTCAATAATCTGTTCCTGTTGTTGATGGGTGAAATAAATTTTATCTTCGAACAAAATATCTAACAAAACATTTCGAACATGATATTTTCTGTCGTAAATTGTTTTGTGTCCTAGTTTGCGAATGTTGTCGTAGAAGTTGACGTAATTCGAAACCAATGGTCCGCATGTTGTCACGCCACGATTTTTACAAACGAATCCTTCGAAGCTTTTACACACGAGTGGCGACTCACAACATTTTCCACGCTCTGATGATGGATAGTAAAAATTATACAAACATGCACCAATAATATGTTTCCATACTATTACAACGGAAAGTATCTTTAAGTGATGAATGAAAAAGGCAGTTGGTGAATCTTGTATGGTTTCGATACAATGCAGATGATTCACGATGACTTGCTTTGATGTTCGATGTTGGCTCATAGTGCGCGGTTTGGGGAAGCCGGAATCGGATGGCAGCGCATACATGCCGATACTGTTTTCGTTGTCGATGCTGTGAAGGTTTGCAAGGCTCGAATTAAAACAAGGTTCCCAACGCTTCGGAAGTTGATGATCATGGATTGGGAGAACGAATTGGACGAATAAAACTGTAAATGAAAGTAGGAAAAAGTAGGACTTAAAAATAATAAAACGCGTTTAAAATAAAAATTGGAATTAGAAATGTTGAAAATGAAAATTGAAAATAGAAATGTTGAAAATGAAAATTGGAATTAGGAATGTTGAAAAATGAAATTAGAAATAACAAGTAAGTATTTCACTTACTATGGCGAAAAATTGAGCGAAGCGAAATTTTTCGCCATAGTATAGGATATACTTACTGACATTCAACCCAAGGGAGGATAGGTACCCCTATTTTTAATGCCC
>JAOBYG010163199.1:0-10507 GCA_025403545.1 Epizoanthus stellaris
ACTGCTCGAGAGCTTCGAGGCCGACCGGCGAGCAGGCGAAACACGCCCCTTCTTTCTCTACCTCCACCTCGCCGACCCGCACGATCCTTATACGCCGCCACGAGACGATCGCTCGTTCTTGACTTCGCCCTTATCCCCGACGCTCGAGAAATTCTATTCTCAATATATGGCCATGAAGCGCGAAGAAGCTTCGGTGCTCAGGCAGCTGACCAATGGCGCGCTACCGTGGGAAGATTCGACGCTCGAACAGATCATCGCCCTCTATGATGCCGAGATAGCCTTCTCCGACGATCAGATCGGGCAGATCCTCGATCACCTCGAGCGGCTCGATCTGGCTGAGAATACGCTGGTCGTCATCACTTCAGACCATGGTGAAGAGCTCTTCGAACGCGGTGATTCCGGACACGGACGCAACCACTACGAGGAGCAGTTGCACGTGCCGCTGATCGCCCGCGGCCCCGGCGTCAAGGCGCAGCGCATCACCCAACCGGTTGGGCTGATCGATGTGACGCCGACCCTACTCGACTTCGCCGGCCTGGATGCTTCGGATCTGCCCGGCCGCTCCTTGCGCCACGCCCTTGACGGACGCGAGCTCGAAAGACGCCCGCTTTTCGCCGAAGGCCTGCTGAATATCCAGGCTCGGAGCGATCCAGTCTTCTACCGTTCCATTCGCGACGGTGATCAGAAGCTGATTCTGGATTTCCTCCATCACCGCAAACTGCTCTTCGATCTCGACTCAGATCCTGAGGAGACCCAAGAGCGGCTCTCAGCGGACCTAGACGCGAGCCGCGAACTCTATACTCAGCTGCTCGAACGACACGAAACGAATCTCGCGTCGCCCCTGCTCCAAGCCGCCAGCACAGCGATGATCGGGGAAGAAGAGGATGCCGAGCTCAGAGCTCTCGGCTATGTCGGCAGCTCAAAAGATAGTGCCCTCACCGACTCTCTCTTCAGGCGTCCGTTGAAGATGGTGGATATCGCCTCTTACGGCTTCATGGGCTCTGAGAGCGAGGGCGCCCGGTATCTATCCTCAGTCGACTTCGGGGCCGGCCAGTGGCAGCCTGAACAGCTGCTTTATGGCTGGCGAGTCGACCGCCCAAGGATCTTGATGCGCCGCCATGCCGGCCTCAGGCTCAAGCGAGAGAATGAAGAGCGCTGGAGCCTTAGCGGCAGAATCCTGGACTCTCGAATCGGCCTCAGCGATAAGATCGTCTTGAGCCTGACGATCGACGGCGAGCCAGGGCCGAGGCGCGAATTTTCTGCTGGCGAAACCATCGAGCTCTCGGGAGCCTTATCGCCGCGACATCGCGGTTTCGCCCGCCTCGATTTCTCCTGCCGTCCCGCTCGGCCGGTGCAGGCGAACCCGCAGGGCTGGTGCCTGGAACCGTGGCTCGTCGCACTTCAATAGCCTGCGGCAGCAGACGCTCGCCAGCCGGTCTCAGCCCGGCTGGCTCATCATCGATCGAATCCGGGCTACAATCGCCGCGCCAAAGAAATAAATATCGGGTGGTGCCATAAATGTTGTTTTTCTCCCGTGCAAAACGTAAGAGCTCGATCGCCGGGCTGCCAGAGCTCGCCGTCTATCTACTCCTGACCTCGCTCGCGGGCCCAGTGCTGGCAGAAGAAGGGCCGGCGCCCGATCTGCGGCCGAATCTGATTCTGCTCATGGTCGATGATCTGAGCGCATTTGAGCTGCGCTATAGCTTTGGCCGGGCCCTGGGCGATGGTACCTCCGCGCTGGATACCCATTTGACCGCCGCGGGGGCGACTTTTCCCCAATTCTTCAATACGACGCCGCTTTGCTGCCCGTCGCGAGCGTCTTTCCTGACTGGCCGCTATGCGCATAACCACGGCGTCTGGGGCAATAACTACAATCTGGCAGGAGGCCAAGGAGGCTGGCGTGGCTTCCGCGAGCAAGGCAACGAGGAGGAGAATATCGGCCCGTGGTTAAACGCTGCCGGCTACCATACCGGTCTGATCGGCAAATATTTGAACGGCTACCCAAATCTCCCGGGCAGCTTCGTGGCTGAGAATTACATTCCGCTCGGCTGGGACGAATGGTACGGATCTTTCACCAACGACGTTCCATTCTCGTATTTCGACTTCCGCATCAATGAGAACGGTGTCGTCAATACCTACGATGACGGCACCTATCTGACAGATCTCGAGACCACGCTGGCCGTCGACTTTCTGACCCGTGCCGCCACACTCGAAGAGCCCTTCTTTCTCTATCTCACCCCCTACTCCCCTCATGGTCCGACCCAGCCCGCTCCGCGCCATGACGGCATCCATCAGGCCGCTGACGTCACCACTGCCGTGCCTCCTTCCTATAACGAATTCGACATGTCGGATAAGCCGCAGTATATCCAGGACGATGCCGAGCTCCAGGTCGCCCATTTCCCGAATGGGGCCTTGCGCAAGCTCGATATGACACTCGCCGTCGACGAGATGATTCAGGCAGTGATCGACACGTTGACGACCACCAACGAGCTCGACAATACCTATTTTTTCTTCGTCTCCGATAACGGCCTGCTCTGGGGAGAGCATCGATTAGGCGGCAAATCAGCGCCCTATGAGGAGTCCATCCGCATCCCCATGGCGGTGCGCGGACCGACGGTGCCTACCGATGTCACTCTGAAGCATCTGGTCGCCAATATCGACTTGGCGCCCACACTGCTCGAGCTCGCGGAAGCGCCGCTGCCGGCAGTGGTCGATGGCGAATCCTTTGTCGCCGCCTTCGAAGGCACCATCGGACCCGCGGCATGGCGTGACGCGCTGCAGATCGAGTTGTTGACCAATGCTCCAAATGGCAACCACCCCGTGGTCATCGAGCCCTATAGCGGCATACGCAGTCGACGCTATTGCCTCTTCGAGCATTCCCTCGGCGATCGCGAGCTCTACGACCTCGACCTCGATCCGTTCCAAGAGCGCAGCCAACACGCGGTAGCGCCGATGGCGCTCGACGATATGCTCGAAGCTGCCCGCCTCGATTTGGATGCCTGCGCTGGCGTCGCCTGTCGTGACGCCACCCGACGCGGCTGGCCGCGGCCGGCATTTCAGGGTTCCTGTAGCGGTCTGGTCTGCGATTTCGACGCCTCGATCTCCAACGATCCGGACGGCACGATCACTGACTACGCCTGGGATTTCGGCGACGGCACGGCGGGCGGCGGCACGATCATTTCCCACACCTTTGCCACCGGCGGTTTTTACCAAGTCGATCTGGTCCTCACCGACAACGATGGACAGGTCAACGGCTTCGCCACCAAGGTGCTCGTTGACGCCTTTTTCGTCGATGGCTTCGAGACAGGAGATACGACCGGCTGGTCGGAGACCATTCAATGAGCGCGGAGGAGGATCAGCCTTCTGATGATCGCGCTGCTCGCTTTCCGCTCATTCTCTACCTGCTGGTCCCACTGCTCGCCGCTCTGCTACCGCTCTTGATCCTGGACGCCGGCCTGGCCCTGATGGCGCCTGTGCCCTTCGCTTCCGAGGTCAATATGTACTACATCGCCGATCCCCATACGGGCTTCCTGCACAAGCCCAATAGCGTCGGTCATTATCCGGGCGGCACGGCCTTTATCAATTCTCTTGGCCACCGCGACGATGAGACCGTCCGGGAGAAAAAGCCCGGCACATTCCGCATCCTGGTGATCGGTGATTCTTTTACCGTCGGCGCCAATGTCGAGCAAGACGAGCCTTATGCCCAGGCGATGGAACGCTTGCTGCGCGATGAATTCGGTGAGGGCATCGAAGTCATGAACGCCGGTGTTGGTGCCTGGAATCCGTTTCAATATGCCCAATATTTCGAATTCCACGGCCAGGCCTTCGAGCCCGATCTGGTGCTCGTCGGTTTCTTCGTGGGCAACGATAGCTACGTCTTCCAGAAAGACGCGAGCGAAACGCGCACGGCCATTGCCGGGCGCAGGGTCGAGCGTGAGAAAGCCGCATCAGCCCGCTCCTTGGGCTTCAAGATCTTTCTCTACCAACACCTGAATTTGGCCCGCTGGTGGATCAATCGAGGGGCGGTCGTCTTCGATGAGAGCGACGTCCTAGACCACGAAGCACCACGCGACGGCGGCGATTTTTCAGAAAAATACCTGGCGATCCAGGCCAGGCGTTTTCTGCGCAACCATCGACGCGACAACAGGCGGCGGCGAGAGAAGATGGAGAATTGCGTCTTTCAGACCCACCGCATCCAAGAGCTCGCAGCACAGAATGATGTGCCGGTCTTCGTACTGCTGATTCCAGATGAGAATCAGATCAACCGATCCCTCGCCGAGCGGGTCTGGCCGGGCGAGCAAGCCGAGCGCTACGATATCGAGATGCCGCAAAAACTCTTGCGCGAGATGTTCAGCGAGCTCGATCTGCCGCTGATCGACCCGCGGGCGGCTTTTCTCGCCGATCCTCGGCGGCTCTATATGAACGACACCCACTGGAATGCCGGTGGTCATGGGCTCGCCGCGGAGCACATCGTCGAGGCCTTGCGACCGACGATCACGGCCCGCCTTGAGCATTGATCCGGAAATGTCAACTGGGATCAGCGAAGATCTCGGGACAAGGCGAAGACAAGCTTCGCCCCTACGTCCGGTGGAAGGTGCCGATGGGAGGAGAGATGGCAGGCGGTTCGTAGGGGCGAAGCTCGTCTTCGCCCTCAAAGAATCAGACGGCCTCGGCGACCAGGCGGCTGAAGAGAAAAGCCAGCTGCCGCTCATCAGCGCCATCGCCGGTCGCACTCGGCTGCCAGGTCTGCTCGGCTGTCACTTCGAGCACGACCTCTTCACCGGCTGCAAGTGGCACTCCCAGGCGCCAGCTGAAGGAGCCGGCAACTTCCTGTGCCAATTGATGCTCGCCAACGGTCGCGACGAGCCGCCGTGGCCTGCCGTCGGGTGACGGCGCCATGCCTTCAAGCACCAATGCCGCGATCGGTGCTGTAGCCGCCAAGCGCACGTCCATCTGGCCGCTGATCCACTGATCCGGCCAGGCACCGCGGACGCCACCGCGTTGCTCGACGGGTCCATCGAGGCGCAAAGTCCCCAAGGCCTCCGATTCAAGAGCCCTCAGCTGCCGTTTGATGCTCGCGATGGTGTCCTCGGCTTCTTTTTCGCGTTCGTAGAGGAAACGGATCTGATGCGAGCGACGGGCGAGCAGCTTTTGCAGCTCCAAGACGTCGGCAGCAGCCAAGGTATGGCCGACGCTGAAGCGCTCCGGCAGCGGCCGCGGCACATAGACAGTGGCATGCGACGGTGCGATCTCGGATTCCGACCGCCCCTTGGTATAGAGGTAGACGGCAAAAGATTTGCGCGATAAATCGCGTAAATCAACCGGCAGCTGCACCTGATCAAAGCCATGCCAGGAGCGTTCATTGGTCTCAAAGATCACCGCCCGATTCCACGCCGGCACATAGCTCTTGAATGCATCCTGCTCCGACCAGGGATCACTATGCACCTCAAAGCATCCGCCCCATTCGCGCTGCCATTCGGGATTGAGGAAGACGATCAAATTCAGCCGTCGATGCCAGCCCTTGCGCGGGTGGTAGTTGAAGTCGACGTGGGTATCGAGCTCGGCGCCGTCGATATTGTCGTGGGTGCCGCCGCCGACATAGTCCGGATCGTAGAGCAGATCCGGAATGCCGGTGATCTCCGAGACGAGCTGCAAGAAATCACTACGCTGCAGGAGATCATCGACCTGAGAATAGGCCAAGCCCAAAGCCCGCACATCCTCTCGCGTCGCCTTCTGGCCAGCATTGCCGACCTCATCCTTGGCTTCTTCATCAAAGCCTGGAAATTCCTCGAGTAAGCGGCGACAAAAGGCCTCGTCGAAGAAATTCTCGATCAGCACATGGCGGAAAAAGGGAGCGTCGCGGAATTGCTCGGCCAATTCGCGGCGGCGCGGCTGTAGATCTGGATGAAGGATCTCCATACGACGAACGATAGCCCAGGCTACGCCGCGATGCCAGGCATAGCTACCCGCAGAGAACAAGGCACGCGAAGATATAAGTCGCGGCCAAGATCCAAGGACACGCAAAGGTACAATCCGGCCCATGATGAGATGCTTTTCCAAGCGCCTGCTCTGGCGCCGCGCGACTCTCCTCGGCCTGCTCTGGGCTCTACTTGCAGGATGCGGCGAGGAAAGCGCAGATTCCGTGGCGCCGCCGGCCGCCCAAGCCCCACCCCCGTTGATCATCGTCGGTTTGGACGCCGCGACCTGGGATGTGATGGATCCGATGATCGAGCGAGGCGAGCTGGCGAATATCGCTGAGCTGCGCCGAGAGGGTGCCCATGGTGATTTGCTGGTCCTGCCGCCGCTATCCTCGCCGGTCGTCTGGACCACCTACGTCACCGGGCATCTCGGGCGGCGCCATCAAATTCTCGACCACACATTCCCGTACCAAGCCGGAGACAAACGGCGCGTCAGCTCAAGCCAACGTCGTGAACCGGCATTGTGGAATCTGGCCAGCCATTTCGGGCGGCGTACCGCCGTCATCGGTTATTACGCCAGCCATCCAGTGGAGGCGATTGACGGTGTCATGATCTCCGATCGCGCCGATCAGGTCGAAGGCGGCGGTATCTATCCCCGGGAGCTCGAAGAGGCCACTCTGGCGATCAAGAAACGTCTCGATAAGCCCTCCTCGCTCGTGCAGCTGCGCGCCGCCTACTTTCCCTCACCTTACGACCCGAAGGCCGCCAGTCAACCACAGAGCCCGTTCGCCGGTGTGTTGAAAGCGGCGCGCCGACTCGACCGCGGCTTACGCCATGAAGCTTTCATCGGCGCCTCGGCGCTGCAGGTGCTCGAGCGCTCGTTCGAGCCGGGTCAAAAGCCCTTCGAGCTCTTCATCGTCTATCTGCGCATGCCCGACATCACCTGCCACACCACATGGCGCCATTTTGACGACAGCAGCTTCGAGCACAAGAGCAGCGAAGAGACGAAGGCGCTGCTCGGTGGCTGTATCCCCGAGGCTTATCGTCAAGCCGACGCCTTTCTCGGCCAGCTCCTATCCTCGCTCGACCGCGGCTTCGGCGCCAGCGGCTACAACCTGGTGGCGCTTTCAGACCACGGCTGTGGCCCGGCCACTGGCCGCCATGCCATCGGCCGCGAGGGGCTCCAACATATGTCTGGCAATCACTACGCCAACGGCATAGTCCTGGCTCGGGGTCCGGATATCGCCCGCGGTGAGGTTCCGTTGATGAATTATCTGGACGTGATGCCGAGCTTGCTGGCCCTCTCCGCGCTGCCGATCTCTGAACAATTGCCAGGCCGAATCCATCAGCCCTTATTACGAGCTGACCTGCTCGAGCAGCGGCCGCCGCGCTATGCCGAGGCCTATCGACTGAAATGGCAGACCGTCGAGACACCGACTGCAACGAATAGCGCAGCGGAAACCGAAGAGCTGGCGGCGCTGGCGGCACTCGGCTACGTCGAGAGCGATACCCAGGTGGCGCGGGAGCTGGAGCAAGAGACTCCGGATATCGACTTCTGGCAGATCGAAGATCGGCTGCTCAATAGCACCTTGCTCGGCGAAGCGATGCACCATCTGGTTCGCGAGCAGCCAGAGGGCTTACGCGCTCTATTGGAGGAGGTCGAGCAGAATCGCCCCGACTTCGCCCTGCATATGCCGCGCATCACGAAAAAGTGGCTGGCGCTCTGGCAGGAAAGCTTCGAGTCGCCTCTGATCAGCGATGCCATGCACGATGAGCTTGAAAGCCACATCGAAAAAGCACGTCAGGCAAGAGTCCAGAACGAGCCACCGCGCTCAGCCGTGGCCAAGCAGCCTTAGAGTCGCTATTCGCTGCCCGCCGCCGGGCGCCGTCGCTGCACGGGCGCTCCGGCAATGGCGGTACGGTTGCGGCCGGTTTTCTTCGCCACGTACATGGCGGCGTCGGCTAGACGGAGCAGCGTGCTCTTACATTCCTCGGCCGACGAGCGCACTTCGACATGGCCTTCGAGCGTGGCAACACCGATCGAGCATGTAAGTCCCGAAAGGTCGAGCGCCTCGCGCTGAATATCACCTGGCTTGTCGCAGAAATGACTCTGCACGATGCTGTTGCGAATCTGCTCCGCGAGATCAACCGCGTCGTCCAGCCCCATATTGGGCACCACCAAGACGAATTCATCGCCTCCGTAGCGCGCTGGCACTCCGTCGCCGTAGGAGCGCAGATGCGATTTGAGCAGATGCCCGATCTCGCGCAACACCTGTGAGCCGGCGAGATGGCCGTGGGAATCGTTGACCGACTTGAAATAGTCGAGATCGAGAAAGATGACGGCCAGATCGTCCTCGCGCTTGAGGCATTGCTCGATCACCCGATTCAGCGCCACGTGCAGGTAGTGGTCGTTGAAGAGCCCGGTCAGATTGTCGCGTTTGGCGAGCTCTTGGGCACGCCGGCCATCGAGAATATTCTGGATCGAGATCGAGATATAACCGGCGAAGATGCGCAGCAGATTACGATCCTCGGAGCTATATTCCGGCGCATCCTGGCGGTTGATCAGCTCCAAGACGCCGCAAACGTCCTGTTCGATGCGGATCGGAATGGCGACCAAGGAGTGGGTCTCGTAGTCGATGATCTCATCGACGCCGGAGAAGAAAAACTTATCCTCCCGGGTATTCGACGCGTGATAAGCCTGGCCGTGTACATAGACGTGGCCCGCGATACCGCGGTCGCCCGCAATCTCACGGCCGATCAGCGTATCTGCCCGGTCGCCGAAGGCGGCGACGAAGGTCAGGCGATTGTCCTTGCGCGCGACCTTCTTGTCGAGCGGATTGTCCAGGAGGATCGAACCTGCCTGGGAAGGCACGAATTCATTGGCTTTTCGCAGAATCTCCGCCAAATTCTCGGCGAGATTCATCTCCTGCGAAAACGCCAGCGTCGCGCGGCGTCGCTCGAGAAACGCGCCCATCTGGCTCGGTTCCAAACAGTGGATCTCAACAGTCACTAAGGACCTCGGTCAAAGAATCGGAAAAGCGTCTGGCCCGAAAATATCAAAAAAGCCGGGAAGATCGGAAGCCCAGGCCAGAAAGCCCTCCCGGAGAGCCAACATTTTGTGGAGAATTCGATGTCGATCAAGGTATCGCCGACGACCAAGCCGCGGTATTTCCAGCCTCGAAGCCATCAGCAAAAAGACCTGTCAGCGTCTTAATCTCGAGCGCCGGCAGCCACGAAGCGGAGCTCGAGAAGCTGTCATAGGCGCCGGCTCGAGCGCCCGAAGCCGGCAAAGCGTCGAAGTCGAGGCAGCCACCTGGCAGACCGTCGAGCTCGCCCTGCCCCGTCGCACCGCCGGTGAGCGCACCCGACAACGGAAAAAGATCCAGGCGATCCGGTCCGCTGACGTCTCCGAAGGGTCGAGTCAAATGGCTGCCAGCATTGGCGCGCGTATCGGTGACGTTAGAAATCTGCACGCCGCCGCTCAAAGCCGGCGAGGCGAAAACCGCATTGGCTACCGTGCGTTGCTCGAAAAGAGGGTCTGCCCCAGCCACCCGCAAACCGGTGCCAGCGGCCACGACCGTATTGCCGAGCAGGCGAATCGACTTCGGGATGTCGTTATGCGGCTGGATATTGACCGCATCACCGAAATCATTGACCAGCAAGTTGCGGAAAAACGCGATATGACCCTCACCTTGAAAGAGGCCCTCACTCGGATTTTGGAAGAAGAAATTTCCGTAGATCAAATACTCATCATCCGCTCCGGGGCCAGAGAGCGGCCAATGCCCGACCAGTAGATTGGGCCGCGCATTACCGCCCATGGAGGCATTCTGCGCTTTGGAGAAGACGTTATGGCGGATGATAGTCCGGGCCTTTGAGGGCGCACCCAGCCCTGTCGCCCGGCCGTTCTGATGTTTGATCTGCAGGTTGTAGCCAGTCGTGTCGCGAATCAGATTGTGCTCGATCAAACCGGCTGAGAATTCATCCTCGCCATTGGAGTCTCCGAGGTAGACGCCGGTACCCGTCGCCTCGATGACATTGCGCCGCACGAGCCAATTCCAGGCCGGGCATTTGGTATTGATGCCGACGATCTGCTGGTTGGCATCGTGAGAGTGGATATAAAGATCCTCGAGCGTGATGTGGTGGGCGTAAGAAGCTGTGCTCTCAGCCTTCACGGCATCACCCAGACGGCCCTGGCCATCGAGCTCGAGACCAGACACGACCAGATAGGCCGAATCTCCCAGGCTCACCGTATTGCAGCAATCGCGTCCCAAGAAACGGGCCACCCCAACTGCTGGGCCTTGGATGGCGATACATAAGCCCGCATTGCCCTCAAGATCTCGCAGATCGAGACCAGAAAGGTAGTCGCCGGCCGCCAGGCGCAGCAGGTCGCCAGGCAATAAAGAGCCGACCGTGGCCTGGTAGTTCGCCGGATTGGCATCGAGAACCCGCGTCACAGTGCTCGAAGCACAGCCACCGACATCGTCGAGGGCCACGTCGGCCGCCAGCGCAGAGCCGGCGAGGGAGGTGAATAGCGCCGCCATGAGCCATCGCAGGTTCTGCCCTATCAGCCTGTGGCGGAAGTCTGCCGC
>JAOBYG010163310.1:0-18268 GCA_025403545.1 Epizoanthus stellaris
TCTTGAAATCCCGCAAATCCTTTGTGTTCAATCACTTCCGTGCCCCCCTCATCCTAACCTTCTCCCCCCGACGCGGGGGGAGAAGGGACCAGAGAACCGGCTCTGGAACCACTGCTGAAATTGAAGTTTCTGCTCAGTCCCGGCACCGCCACCGAGCCGGCGGTGCATACGAGAATGAAACGATCGAGCTCGACCTGTACTTGAGCGAATCTACTGGGAGCGCCGGCATCTTGCCGGCTCTGAATGCCATCCGAAGAGCCGGCGAGACGCCGGCGCTCCCAGTGTCCGAGCCGGCGGAAACATCGAGATTGACGGACCTGCTGGCTTCTCAAGTTTCAGCTCAAAACTATTCCGCAGAGTCCGACTCTTCGTTCCCGTCCAAGTCTTCAAGCTCAGCGCTTTCAGGTTCAGCAGGGGCCGTCCAACCGCAACATTCGAGGCCGAGGGCTGCAGCCATCAAAGACGCGATCTCGGTATTGTCGTGAACTCCGGTGAAGGCTTCGGCGCCCGGTCCCCAGGCCAGCACCGGAACCGGTTCGGCGGTATGGCCATCAGTCGCCCAATCGAAATGCAGCGGCTCGCCGTCACCACCGTGGTAGACGGCCAGACCACCGGTCTCATGGTCGGCGGTGACCAGCACCAAAGTCTCGCCCGACTCGCCAAGTCGCTCGACGAGCATCTTCGCGACGCGATCGAGCGATTCCACTCCGCGTACCATTCTCTCGAGGTCGCCGCCATGGGAGGCGGTATCCGTTTCCTCGGTCTCGACCATCAGCACGAATCCCTCTGGCTGCGCGCTCAGCCGATCAACCGCCCACGAGGCGAGATCGACCAGATTGGGAGCTTGGTCGGCAAGCGCGATGCTGTCTTCGCTCATCAACCCGAGCACTGAACCTGACGAGGCCTCCAGATCTTCGAGACTACGAGCCACGGTCAAACCCTGGCTTTCGATAGACGCCAAGGCCTGCGGCCAGTCTTCGTGCTCTTCGAGTCTTGGACGCGTCTCACCGATGATCAGATCGGCACCGGAGGTGGTCATATCTTCGATCACGCCGAAGACATCCCGACGGCTTTCACGATGAGCCAAACAAGCCGCTGGCGTGGCATCGTAGAAAGCCGAGTCGGTGATCACACCCATGGCTTTGCCAGCGTCGCGAGCGGCTTCGAATATTGTCTTGAGCCCTGAGCCGCCGGCATCGACGGACACGGCGCCCGGCGTGGTCTTCTCACCAGCCACCAAGGCCGTCGCGCCGGCTGCAGAATCGGTGTAGATATCGTCGGCGCTATGGGTATGGGACCAGCCGGTGATAGGAAATCGCTCGATCGTCAGGCGGCCGGCGGGGCCATGGAGCAGCGCTCGGGCGGCTTGAAGATGAGAGAAACCCATGCCGTCGCCGATCAGAATGACGAGGTTGCGCGGCAGCACCTCGGTCTCGGTATTCTGCTGCAAATCGAGCTTCGCTACCGGCGACGAAGGCGGCTCGAAGCGCAGCAGCAGGTCTGATTCGAGTGTCGGGTCTTGATCGCGGGTGAATAGGAACGCCGCCATGCCAGCAGCCGCGGCAAGCAGAATAAGGGTGCCGATGATCACCCGATCTCTTTTCTTCATTTTGAGGCTCCTTGGAAGAGGCGAGACTACAGCAAGATTCGCCGGCTCTCCAGCCTTCGCGGGCGAGGATCGCGCGAGCCCAATGGGGCTGCCAATCAGCCTCCATGGTCCGCTTAGGGACGGAATGACGCCGCTATAGTTACCTGGCCCGCGATACGCCATTTCGGCAACTCGCTTCCGGAATCCACCCGAGATTGCGAATTGGCGAGTGACAACGTTCAGAAGGAAACCAACCCTTTGTCCTCAACGAGAGCTTTCGTCATCGGCCTATTGATTCTTGCGACGGCGTTCCCGCCTCAGGCCGCTGCCGATGACGAGGGATTGGAACCCGCTGCGGGCACAACCATTGATCCGGAGCGTCTGCGCCTCGATATGGCCGTCGGTGCCGAGCGCTTCGACATCGAGCTCGACTTACCGAGCTATCTGCGAGGCGAGCTGCCACCGGTCAACAAATGGCTTGCCGGTCGCAGCCTGCTCATCGTTGCTCAAGACGCAGCCGTGACCAGACCCATCGGTGCGATACGCCTCGAACGACGAGAGCGAGCTACATTGAAGCTGCTCGGCGCGCTGCCGGCAGCGGCCGAGCCACGAGGAGATGGCTTCGCCGTCAAGCTCCCGATCGAGGCCGAGGGCGGCCTCTATCTGCTGCGCTTCGAGTTGCCAGACGGTCCGGCGGTGCTGCCGATTGAAGTGCATGCTCTGGACCTGCCCGAGGCGACTCCCGAGACCAAAAAGAGCTCGACCGCTGACGCGATCGTCTCGCATATCAACCGCCTGGGCTGCGGCTTCTGTTTTTGGGAGTCCGTGCTCATGACTCATCCCGACAATGAGGACTTCGGCTACCTGGCTGGTGGTGGCGGCAGCGACTACCTGATTCAGACCACCGATGCCTGGGAAAGCAATACGGTGCTCTCGATCAACGAGCTCACCGATCCGCGTACCACCTTCTTCCGCGGCGATCCCAAGCTCGAGATGACAGCCGGCGGTGAGCTGGCCTTGACCAGCCTGATGAGCGTTCCCGATCAGCAGCCGATCACCGGTGGTTTCTACCGCGATCGCGCGCCGATGAACGTGCCGCCGGATTTCGAGCAGACCTTGCTGAGCCCGATACCACCCGATCTGCCGCCCGAAACCGTATTGATCTTCGACTATCCAAAAATAGCCATCGACAAAGAGCTCGACTCCCCCTTCGTCGGATCGATCTATATCTTCGCCAACGGCGTGTATTTCGACGGCTCGCATGATGCCGGTTTCTACACCATCCGCGACGGCAGCGTAGCTCTACAGAGGGGCTCAGACCTCGGATTCGTGCAGCCCCAAAGCGCGGTCGTCGGACCGGGCGGCAACCTCTACCAAGCCAGAAACGCTGGCCCTCTGAAGATCTTCTACCGTTCGAGCGATGGCGGCGTCAGCTTCACCGAAAGCTTGATCGTCAGCACTGGCGAGCCGCCCGTCTGCGGTCCGGCGCGGGTCTCGAGCACCAGCACGCAGAGCTGGAATCTGGCCCAGGGGCCAGAGTTGGCCATCGACCACGACTCCGGGCGCATCCACGCTATCTGGGCTCAATACCTAGAATGCGTCGAAGATGCGGCGCTCGAATTCCCTTTCTATTCTCGGGACTACGATGTCTACACCGCGTTTTCAGACGATCGCGGAGCCACCTGGAGCGCGCCGCTGCGAGTGAACGATGACACCGGCGGTGGCGATCAGGGCTTCCCCGATATCGCCGTCGACCAAGACGGCACGGTCTACGTCGCCTTTCTCGACCATCGAAGCCGCCAGGACCAGCCGCTCTTCGATGTCTATTTCGCAATGTCGACGGATCATGGCGCCAGTTTTTCGCGCAACGTCAAGATCAACGATCTGCCGGTGCCGAATGTTGTTGGCGGCCGCGACCCCGGCGACTATCTGGACATGATCGGTATCGGCCCGAGCAAGGTCTTCATCGCCCACCCATGCGTGGATGAAAGTGGCGGCAATGACTTTCGCCCCACCGATGCCTGTATCGCCATATTGCCTAAACCGATCACCATTCCTGGCCCGACCGATCCGTGCGTACCTGGAGAGCAGATCGCCTGCCTGCTCGGCGCAAAGTTCCGGGTTGAAGGCATCATGGCGACCTTCGACGTTCCGCCAGCGAGCTTCCCAACTCGAGTGATGGCCTTCGAGGGCGGACGCGCCGAGTCGGATCAGGCGGTTTTCTTCGAGTCCTTCGAAGCCGGCAATTTCGAAGTCGGCGTCAAGATGGTCGACGCCTGTGGCCTTGATCCGTCCCATCCGCTGCGCGCCTATTGGGCTTTTTTCGGCGCCCTCAGCAATGCCGAAACCCGCCTCACGATCCGCGACACGGTCACCGACGCCAGATATGAGTGGTCAAATGCCGCGGGCGAATTCCCCCGCTCCCTCGGCGATACCCGCGCCTTTCCATGCGCCGAAGGCGCAGCGGCAGCACCGTGCATCCGTGGCGAGGAGCGAGCCTGCTTGCTTTCCGGACGCTTTCAAGTCGAAGGCATCATGGAGGACTTCGCTCTGCCTCCCGCGACCTATCCGACTCGCGTCATGACTTTCCCAGGCGACGGTCGGGCCGAGTCCGATCAAGCGGTTTTCTTCGAGTCCTTCGAAGCCGGCAACTTCGAAGTCGGCGTCAAGATGGTCGACGCCTGCTCTCTGCCCGAGGACAACCCCCTGCGCGCCTATTGGGTCTTCTACGGCGCCCTGAGCAATGCCGAAACCCAGATCGAAGTCACTCAAACGACCACCGGGCTGGTCGACCGATGGTCGAATCCCGCGGGTTTATTTCCGCTCACCGAGGGGCGAACGAACGCCTTCCCATGCGAGTCGCCTTGAGGCGATCCTCTGAGGGCGAAGACGAGCTTCGCCGCTACGAAACGCCGAAAATCTCTCCTCTCATCCGCCCTCTTCCACAGGACGTAGGGGCGAAGCTTGTCTTCGCCTTCTCCCGAGATCTCTCCAATATTTTCCGCTGACTCCGACACTGGGAGCGCGGGCGTCCCGCCCGCTCTTCGGATGGCATTCAGAGCAGGCAAGATGCCTGCGCTCCCAGTAGATTCGCTCCACTACAAACCAATCTCGATCGTTTCAACCTCGTACCTTCCGCCGGCTTGGGCGCCCTCAACCATAGGACGTAGGGGCGAAGACGAGCTGCGCCCCTACGAAACGCCGAACATCTCTCCTCTCATCCGCCCTCTTACACAGGACGTAGGGGCGAAGCTTGTCTTCGCCTTCTTCCGAGATCTCTCCAATATTTTCCGCTGACTCCGACACTGGGAGCGCGGGCGTCTCGCCCGCTCTTCGGATGGCATTCAGAGCAGGCAAGATGCCTGCGCTCCCAGTAGATGCTCCAGTACAAACCGATCTCGATCGTTCAATCTCGTACGTTCCGCCGGCTTGGAGGCGATGGCATCTATGGTTCCGGGATCGGCTCGCAGATGGCGCGAAAACCCGAATTTTCTCTTCGAGAATCCAGCTTGACTTCGTTGCGCCAAGCATCAAATGCACAATTCTCGGGGGCATTCACAAAGGAGCCCCCAAGCCTGATAGCTACCTCAAAACCTTTTTTCGCGTCGAATTTTCGCCTCACGCCATCGATGACCTTGGTGCCTTCTTCATCTGCCGACCACTCGACCCATTCCGCGACGTTGCCGTGCACGTCGTAAAGCTTCAAATCGTTGGGCTTATAGTTGCCGATGGGAACCAGCGTATCCGTGAGGTCCTTACGCAACGGAGTTTGGCAATTGCCATAAAGATCAAGGTCATTGTCGGTGTCACCAAAGAAATAGCGAGTTTCTGCTCCGGCCCGGGCGGCGAACTCCCATTCGACATCGGTTGGGAGCCGATAGGACGCTCCGGCATATATCTGATTCAGGCGAGCGGTGAAATCACGAGCCTCATCGATCGTTACCTTATTGGCTGGCCAGTCGACGGGTTCATCCTCCTGCCAACGAAACTCGCCCATCACTCTCTGCCAGTCTCGGCGGCTGACTTCTTTATTCGACATGCAGAAAGCCGCGTCGACAGATAATGTTCGATCCTCGAGCTCGAGCACCGCTGGTTCGATAAGAACGAATTGGAGATCGTCAAGACCCGGCGGTGCTGGACATCTGTCTTCGGGAACTGAGGGTCCTTTTTCGTCGGGTCCCCCGGGGCCCGCGAAGAATCCAACAACAGCGACGCCGAGCAGCGCCAGGACAGCACCCAGACCGCCTTTCCAGCCAAGACGCCGGGGTGCCGGCAGCGGTTCCGCGATCTGATGGATCAGATTGGTTGCGAAGAGGCGCACATTGGTGCCGCGTAGATAGAGCACCGGTGTCGCCCATTCAGCCCGCCGCTCGCTGAGACTGAGCTCACGACGAGCTTCGATCACCGCGGCTTCAGCGGTCCTCCCAGCCGCCAGGTGGCGATAGAGAGAAGAGGCGAATTCAACGGCAGCCGCGTCACTGATCGCGGTGCGCATCGCGACCACCGCCGGGACGCCGCGGGCAAGAAGATGCTGGGCCAGGCCGTCGAAGGCATCATCTTCAGCACTCGAGGCTCCGTGGCAGGCCGAGAGCACGACCAGCCGAGGTGGTTGGCGCCGTTCGAGAGCGCGCGCCAGGTCCGCACCTGAGACCTCATCGGCACGGCCCGAGATGGTCTCGAGCCGCAGGACACCTGCGGTGCCGTCACCACCGCCCGTCCCGTGCGCCACGATATGCAGGACATCGCAGGCGACCACCTGCAGACGTTGATCGAGCTGCTTGAGGCTTGCTGGCTCGATGCGCTCGACCTGGACCTGTCCTTTGTCGAGCAGATCGCCCAGATGACCCCGGATCTTCGCCCATTCAGCGGCGCCTGAAAGCTCCGTCTCACCCCGTGGCTCGGGCAGCAATGCCAGAATCCGCAACGGCGGTGCGGCAGGCGCCACCATCGGCGCCTCGGCCGTCACCGACAGGCCGCGCACCACCGGTACATCCGCTAAATCAGCCAAGAAGGCTCGCTCCGTCGGATCCCACAACGCCTCCCACGGCAGAGAGGCCGTCTCCGGTGCCTCATCGAAGTGGATCTGGAGCAAGAGCCCTTCCCCATTGGCGCGCACACGCTCGAGCGAAGCCCGAAAAGCGGCCGCGATCAGGCCCACGAATACTGCTCGGAAGAGCGCTTCACCTTGCCGGCGAAGCGTCCCGAGCTCGACCGAGCGCCGACGAATATCTCGTGAGTTGGCAAGCTCCGATTCTCCGCCCTCAACCGGCACAAGATCGAGCGGGGAGAAGTCGACATCGACTGGAGCTCGAGGTCCGACCGGCGAATCGATGATCCGGATTCGATACACCACACCGCTGCGCTCAACGGATAAAGCGAATTTCGCGAATCGCTCGGGGACAGCCCTCAATTTGGATCGATTCTTTCCGTCGCCCTCGGAAGTCATGTCGCTCCTGCTCGTCCATCCATGATCTGTTTATCTGTCTGTGGCCATTCTACGACTTCGCCAATCCCACGATGCCTCAGGCTGAGAACGGCTCCAAAGGCCCACCTCGAGCCCCCGTGCTCGAGCTTCCAGCTCGCGCCAGGATTCCGGCGCGTCGGCAGGCCCCATTTCCCGCAATTCGTGCGGCACCGGTGACAGCCCGAGCTATCCGTGCCACCCGGATGCGCATCGACGCGCCAGGCCACCACGATGATCATCAACGCGGCAGCCCGGCGCATCACATCCCCGGAAGAAAAGCCGGTCAACGTTTCGAGCCCGCTCCGAGACACCAATAGCCGTGGTCATAGCCTTGGCTCTCGGCAGTCGCCAGAGAAGTGAAAGGCACATCATTGCCGGCAGCGATGATCTCGTCGATCTGGCACTGAGATTTTTCGTTATCGAGATCATGCACCTCTTTGGTATTGCTATTACCGAGGTACTGCTCGCCGTTCATGTTGCCGCTTGTGCGTCTAGCCATCGTATTCCTCCTGATTTCATTAGCGATCGGCGACGATCTCGGCGCCGTCATAGATAAAGACCCGACCTTTCGAGAAAGGTCGAAGAGAAACCGCGCGATCCCGACAATCAGAGGATCTTCAAGACCGAAATTGGTAGCTGCGAATCAGGATCAAAGGCTCGACAGCCCAGCTGGCGTTCAACAATTCAAAAGCCGAGAGGCGTACGCGGCTGGCAACCAGCACAAGATGGCATGAGACCTCCTCAAGCACATTTTTTCGCGCATCAGGCTTGAAAAGCTCGAGCTCACGGCCTCTGAGATCACCAATACTGAGCGTCAACTCAGGATCGAGTGCTTCGTGTCCATCCGACTCTGGGAAAACGATCTGAATTTGACTCGTGACCCCGATGTCTAGCAAGTAGACAAAGAGCGGCAACCGATTGCGATGACTCAAATCAATTCGTAGACAGTCGCCGACTTGCAATCCCGAGGTCGCCAGACGCTGCCAGGGCCCGCGCCGAGAAAAGAGAAGGTCGAAACGCCACCCCGGCGGCGTCTCACTCTGCGCGAGATCCAGGAGCCTCGCGACTGAGTTCTGCTTGGTCGATCTGAGCTTTTGTCGCGAGGCGACGAATGGAGGAAGATCGAGGCGATCCCCTGAGATCTCTGGGCGTTGATCGCGGCATTGCTTCTGAACTCTTTCCTCGACGCGAGCAAAGAGCTGCCGCCAACTCTCCGAAGGCGCCACGGCGCGCAACTCTTCGACCAGGTGATAGCTGAACACTCCACGATTCTCGCCGATGAGATATGCCGGCAATTCATGCGCCAACCCATGATCGCCGCAGGCGGCCAGTCGAATAGGAGGCCTCGCGACTTCGACTTCGCGCTTGGTCGTGATCGGCGAGGGTGGCAAGAGATGGACCGGCCTCAGATCGGCTGGGACCGATCGCACTCGCCATAGAGGACGATGAAGCGTGCCCGCATGGCAGCAGTCGAAAACCAGCAGCAAATGCGACGTCTTCTCAAGAACTCGGGCAGCCCAAAGGTGGATTTCATCATCGCTGATATCGCGGTTTTCGTCCTCGACGCGGCCGGAGTCGAAAGGCACCAGCGTCTCATCCAAGCCGTCACCCTCATCCCCTTCACGATCGGTCATCTGCGAGCCGTGGCCTGAGAAGAAAAGAACCACCCGATCATGTTTGCCCAGCCGACTCAGCAGGATTTCAAAGCCATCGAGAATGCCTGAACGGGTCGCCTCACGATTGAGGCGATAGATCAGTTCTGACTCAGCAAAGCCCCAATCATCGATCAGCAGCCGTGCAAAAGCCATAACATCTTTTGTTGCTCCTCGCAGCTGCGCTTCAGGGCCGAAGCCCGGGTAGTCATCGATACCGATCAACAAGCCGTGCGACTTCATCGTGGCAGAAGCCGCACCGCAGGGTCGCCGATCAAAGTCCAACTGCGCGCATCATTCATCGCCACCCAAAGGTCGAGCGGGTCGATATCGGGCGAGTCGATATCGAGATGAGGCCTTGTCCACGCCACCGCTAAGTCGGCAAAACGATGACCGAGGCCATCGAGCGCTTCACCGAGGCGCTTGCCGTCGAGAATGGCGCGAATAGCATCCTCGAAGGCGACGGATTGGCGCACACCCCGCCAAATGAAACCGGCTTCAAAGGCCCGGCCAACATGGCCTAGGAATGCCAGGGCGCTGCCTTCGGCACCGAGCATGCGCCCGGCCATCGCCGACGTGAATGGACTTCCCGCAAGGCGGCCGGCGAGTGCGAGATCCAGGCTGTCGTAAAGATCGAAAGCGGGTGTGCCGGCAGTAAAACAGCCGAGCATGATCGCCATACCGCCAGGCAGGCAGCCGAGCGGCAAGTCATCGGCCGCGAAAGATTCTTCAGCTCGTATCGGACGCGGCGCCGCTTCCGGTCCGGGCCAATCAGCGCATACCAAGGCGCCCTGACGCTGCTCTTGCCATGGATCCTCTGAAGGATAGAGCAGACCGTGGCCGGCGGTGATCAAAATATTCGGCTGGCTGGCGAGCAAGGTCTCGAGCCGAGCCTTGGTCGCCGCGCTGCCCAGGGCCGAGTCGACGACAATATCGTCACGCGGGGTGCCGTCGACCCGGCTGGTAGCCGCTTCGATCATCGGACCAGCAAAATGCTCGACGCAGAGCTCGGTCGGTGCGTCTGATGGATGAGTCGGTGCCAGGACGCCGACGCGGGCCGGTGCTTTGGCCATCGCCTGCTGACGGCCTGCCATTTCTTTTTCCACGACGCGCTCGGCATAGGCGGCAAAATCTTCAACCGACTCGAAGACCAGTCGGCCGAGAGCGTAGGAGGGCTTCAGATCATGCTCGAAGCTGAAAGAAGTCGATCCCGTCGTGCTGACGAGCAGCAAATACCACGGAATCTGCCGCGGATTAGCCCGCCCATACTCAGCAAAAAGAGCGCTGCGCCATTCCAAGGCCGTCTGGTCGGCGAACGCCTCGAGCTCGATATAGCGCTCCCCGGCTTGCTCTTGGCGCAAGCGCAGCAGCGGCGCCAGCGCCTCTTTGATGGCCGGGTCGGTGCCACCAACAAAAACCACGCCCCAGCCAGCACTTTTCAAATCGCTCGAGCAGATGCCATAGCGCGGTGGACGCTCAAACGGCAAAAGCTGACGAGCCGCGCGGCGAGCGATATGCAAAGGCAAGGGCGGCAGCGCACGGCCGCGCTCGGCATCAATGCCGAGCATGCGGAGACCGCCCGCCACCACCGGGCTAGTCAAGCTCCAGGGCTCCCAGGCTGCGGCAGGCCGCCGGTCTTGGGATTCGCTGGCGTCTCGTTGCAGTCATCACATCCTGGCGCCCCAGGGCTCCCAGGCTGCGGCAGGCCGCCAGTCTTGGGGTTCGCCGGCGTCTCGTTGCAATCATCGCCGCCTCGCGTTCCGGGCCGGGGCAAGCCCCCGGTTTGGGGATTCGCCGGTGTTTCGTTGCCTTCATTGCGAATGGGCTTCTTGGCTTCCATGGTCTTTCTCCTCAAAATCATGATCGAGCGTCAATATGGCCGCTCCCTTAGACAGACCCGATGCGGAAGAGAAGGTTGAAGAAGCCAGGTTGAAGAAGCACAGGTTGAAGAAGCACAGGTTGAAGAAGCACCCGTCATGGCAGCGGTGCCGATTGCCAATCGCCGATCACCATAAAAGGCGCCCACATATGAATAGGCTTGCCGTTGGCCGCGAAGCCTTTCCGCGTTCGTCGCAAGGCCTCAGACACTTCGATGCCACTGGCCACATAAAGGTGGAAACTTTGCATGAGCTCCGAAGCGGCAAGGTCGTCGATATCCCAGGCGGTGGCGACGATAGTGCGGGCGCCAACTTCCAGGAAGGCGCGCGGTAAGCCGAGCACCCCTTCGCCCGCGACCCGGCGGCCGTCAGCGCTCGAGCAGGCGCTCAGCACCACCGTCTGAGCGCATAGCTCCAGCTCCGAGATATCTCGTAAAAAGAGGTCGCAATTCTCAATCGCCCGATTCCGCTCATCGACGCAGGAGAGTGCCAGCCGAGAGCGATCGGGTTGCTTGATGTCGGTCATGGCATGAGTCGCCAGATGGAGCAACGCATATCGAGGCGCCTGCTCTATGAAGTTCTGACGAGTTGCCGAAGATCCGCGTAAGACGGTCGCTGCACTGCCATAGAGTTCTTTCAAGCTCGCAACCTCGAGCCCGCTGGCCTCGAGTCGGCCCAGGCCGAAAGTGTCATTCTCGCTGCGCGTGCTGCGGAGAGCTGGCGGCCATCTCTCATCTTCGGGGTCGAAGACCGGATCTCCGAGCGCCAATATCTTGCCCGACGGAGCCTGGCATGCACGAGTGGTTCGCAGCGCCCCAAGCACGGAGAACGACGGCAGATAGACCGTCTGATGGCTCATAATCAGTGGCGAATCACCAGCCGGATGTGGCAAAGCGTCGAGCGGTAAACCCTCGAGAGGCCCGCTGGCGACGATAGCCAAACGATCAAATCGCTCGAGATCCTCAAGGCCCGCGAAGAGCAGCTCTGAGAGACGCCGGGCAAATATCTCGGCCTGTGGCGACTGCTGCCCCTGCCAGGCTACTGTCAACTGTTCGACCAGCCGCCCGATGCCCTCGAGGTCCAAATTCAATGCCCGAGAGGTCAACCTGCCTTCGGGCTCGAGAGCAAGTCGCATCATGCCGCCGCTTCCGACCAAGAAAGTCAGACCGAGTGTGTCTTTGCCGAGTAGGCCAGCGGCTTCTGCTTTTGACACAGACCGAGGCGCAGGCCTCTGCCCTAATTCGAGCGCAATACCAGCTTGCACGTCCCGAAGATCCGAGAGAGCGTTCAGATAGGCCGCTTGAAGGCGTTGCAGATTCGCACTACCAGACGTCGGCTCCCACTGCTCAACATCCCAAACCGCTTCTCGTAACCTGGCCCGAAACTCCCGCTGCTGAATCAGAACAGTCTGCGAGAGAACCTCCGTCTCATCGATGCCTTCCAAGCTATGCAGAAGAACTCGCGCCTGCCAGGCTTCGAAGACTCGCCACATCTCACCGGGATCTTGCGACGAGAAAGCAAGGTCGAGGTGATGCTTGAAATATTGCTCACGGTTGGCGAAATAGGCCAAGCCCAAGACCGACCAAGCATTGCGGTTGGCGTCGAGTAATTCGAGCGCGCGATCGGCCATCTGGCGAGCGTTATCCAAGTCTCCCAACTGGTCGAAAACGCGGGCTCTCAAGTGCCGCAAATGGGCATTGAGGTGCAGGCCTTTCGACCCAGACGCAAGCTCGAACGCTTCCTGTACCAGCCGCTGCGCCTCTTCTCCGTCGTTCTCGCGCAGCGCGAGCTCGACGAAGTCGCCGAGGATATGAGCGCGAAAATCGTCCCCATCGCAATGCACTAGGGCCTCCGCCAAATCTTTGCGCGCGGCATCGAGGTCGCCAAGCTCCATGGCGATCCAAGCCCGCTCTTCGAACCATCCGGACTTGTTGTTGGGAGTCGCATCGCCTAAGTATCGCTGCACGCTCAGGAGCGCCGACTTCGCTTCCCGGAGCTTGCCCAAGCGGCGCAGGACCCTCGAGCCATGGACCTCGCGGGCGACTTGTTGTTCCGGATTGGCTTTGAACTTTTTGTGCAGAGCGCGGACCTCTTGATGCTTCAAACGCGCCTCTTCGAGCAGGCCCAAGCGGAAGAGCCAATCGAGCGCATGGAGCTCGATCGCCGCTTCGAGATCGGCCTTCGCCGCCGGGGATTGAGGTTCCTCGGCCCCCTGATCGTTTCGCCAGGCCGCAAGAAGCTCGCGCGCACGCTCGATATGACGTTGAGCCAGGGCGAGACGCGATTCTTTCAGGCGAGTCGAGGCGCGACCGGCATGCGCCCTGGCGGCCATGAACAAGCATGACCGCTTCTCGGCCAGGTCAGCGAGCTCCGCATAGGCGGGACCCTTCGCTGTGGCGTATTTGATCTTGTTGAGCTCTGCCGTCAGGTCAGCACAAGCATGTGCCGCGGGCGGCGATGCGCAGGCCTGCAGTGGCAGCAGAATCGCCACCAAGGTTGCGGCCAAAGCCATGCGGCGAATCGTCTGATTCTGCTTCACGATTTCAATCGATGTAATGGGGCTCGAACCTGCCCAGAGGGACCATGGGTGAGCCATCAAGCGGCCTCGCCTCAAGACGATGGTTCACGAATTCGAGTAGCTTCGCAGCCGGCACGGTCCACGACAGCTGCTCTTGGTTGGGTGAGATATCTCGCTCTTGCGAAAGAACCACACCATTCTGAGTTCGAATCACAATCTCATAGCGCCCGTCGAGCTCATGACCTTGGAGGCTGGTGACAATCTCAACATTTGCCACCGAGCGCGGCACTTCCACTCTTGAACCTCGGCTTGAGGCGAGAACATCGATTCTATGAGAGTCCTGCGGCCGTGCCCATTCGGTCTGCATCAAGAACGCCCCACCGATAGCCAACAGCAGGATGGCAGCGAGCGGTAGCCACTTTGCCAGGCGACGAGGCGTCTGCTTCTCTGGCGCGGCCTCTTCGCGAATTCGTGACTCGAGCAGGCGCCAGGCTTTCATTCTAGAGATCTGGTCGACGGGATCCGATTCACCGTCATCCGCGGCCGGATCTTCGCTAGAAAACATTTCGAGATAAGCCTGGGCCCAATCCGGATGCACTGCCAGGTAGTCCCGCAATTCCTCGGCCGCCTTTTCATCCAAGCGCCCATCATGCAGTGCTTTCAGGTCGCCCTCACTCGGCGGCGGTCCAAAGCGCTCGCGCTCGAGCGCTGCGGCGGCAGCCAGGTCGCGCTTGAAATCAGAGGCCGATGTCGATTTGTCCTCGCGCATCTCTCAGCTCCTCCGCTCTTGAAACGCCTCGAGAAGCTCTGGGTAGCGATCTCCAAGAACCTTCTGCAGCCGAGGAGCTGCCAAAGAAACCTGAGATTTCGCCGAGCTGATGCCGATACCAAGCACGGTGGCAATTTCCTTATAGCTCATGTCTTGGTAGACCCGTAGCCAAACGCATTGTCGCATGCGGGTCGGCAAGCCTTGAATCGCCGCTCTCAGAGCATCCCGCTTCTCGAAACCGATCACATCGTCGATAAGCGGCGCTGCGGTGAGCGGAATCTCACGATGTTCCGAGGACATCGAGACTTCTTCTGCTTGACGTTTTTCTGTGCTGCGGTCGCGGAGGAAACTACGCCACACATTCTTAGCGATGTGCATGAGCCAGGTCCGCGGCTGAGCCTCGCCACGGAATCCCGTGAAGCTCCTATAGGCACGAAGAAAAGTATCTTGGCAGAGTTCTTCACTGACCGCTTCGCTGGCTCCTTGTCTGCGGAAATACCTCAGGGCCAGCGAATAGTTTTCATCGAAGAGTCGGCGAAAATCATCCGCGGAGCCGACTCCCTGCGTTCCCGAGATCCGAAATACCGAGACTACGGCCAAAAACAGAAACATCCGTTGGATGATACTCCACCAGGTCCCCACAAGCTCCAATTTAGATCCGGGAGATGCTCATCTACTGCGCCTCGTCGCTAACGCGAATTTGCCCCCAACAGCTGGTGACGCCGTTGCCTGGATAGTCCAAACAGTCGGCGTTCTTGGTAATCGAGGTCGGCCACGGAAGCGGTATATGCGGAGCGTATCCCGGGCATACGGCACGCAGCTTTTCGTCCAGGAAGAAGTAGCGCATCACGCAGGCGACATCGCCGCCGTATTTCTTTGGAGCATGGTGATGAACGCCCACTCCGTGGCCCATCTCGTGCGCCAGGGTCCAGCCGATTTTTTGCCAGGCGACTTGGTCGATAAGCTGCTCGTCGTAGGGCATGAAATTCGGACACATATGACCGAAAAGCGCACTACCCGGAAATAGCTTCTTATAGCGTTCATTCTCGCTCCTCATATCCTCCCAGACCGTCGCCAGGAGATGGTCTACGAAAACGACGACTCTCGAGATGGTTCCGGGAGATGAGATGGTTCCGAATACCTTCCCCATAGTGGTATCCACCGAATCGTCGAACCCTGTCCAGATTTCCCACTGCTCTCTGACCAGCAAATCGTCTGTCTGCTGCCACTCTTCGGCAGTTATATGCAGCGCGTGCTGATCCACGCGGTGGGCGAAGCCCGAGGTTTTGGAGTTGATTCGACGTTTCTTCGAGTCGACGCTGGTGAATCGTTGATCAAGACCGACGAACTCTTCGTCGCTCCAAACCCAATCTTGATCCTCTCCCGTCCAGCCGTCATCGTTGATGTAGATGAGCTCCAAGCCGGTCAGGGCCTCAAAGCCAGAGCCGGGCACCAGGGCATCTTCGTCGCGAATGAAGAGCTGCTTCTTTTTCGGATCGAGCCTCCTATGCTCGAAGCTTTCGACGATAAAGCCGCGGTATTCTTCATATAGAGAAAGACCGTCGCCACCGCCGTTCTGATCTTTCGGTTCTTCTTCATCATCGTAGTCGGCGTCCTTTCCGCTCATACCGTGCTCTTCTTGCCAGGCATCGGCGATGCGGTTTTCGTCGTGGTCCAAAGGTATCGTCAAGGCTTTTCCATCTGCGGTTTTGCACTCGTAGCTCTGGCCGTCCACGATCACCTCGCATTTCAACCGGCCCCAGCCGCCGTAATCCGCGGGGGTGATCGAGACTTCGACGTCGCTCACCGTTTCCAGAGTCTCGACATAGACGCCGTCGCCATCGGCGGTTGTTTTCAGCTCGGAAAAACCCTGCTGATGGTCACTAAAACTCAAATCAGCATCGTCTTCGCTCTCGTCGCCGAAGTTCATGGCGTGACCGGGCTCATGGGTCACGTCATAGAGCGTGAAGCGAAATTTCCCTTCTTCCGCAGCCGGCTGGTCGATTCTGGCCTTTATCCTGACCGGTTCCGACTCTGGACCCGCCGTCGGTAGCCAATCCTTATTTGGATGATCGACAGTGGCGCTCACCTCAGCCATTCGCCGGATACTCCAGGAGATATCCGTCTTGATCGTAGGCTCGACGAATCCGAAGCCATCGAACGATCCGGACATCAAACCGTTTTCGATCACTCGAATCTGTGGGTCCTGACCGCGAACGTTGAGGCCTGACACCTGATCGACGATGGCTTCAGCGATCAAGTCGTCACTGAAAGTGAAGGCATCCGGATCGGCGGTGGTGCCAAACGGCGTGCCCTGGACGACGGGGAGAAAGCCCGGACGGCTGATTCGGTAAGACGCCACGGTCCAGCCTTCACTGTGATGCTCGCTGCTGCCGCTGGGGGTCACTGAGACGTAGTGAATATCTTCTCTAAAGTGCTCACCCTCGTTGCCGAGTAGCGAATACGCACCGTTCTCGAGCACCGCGGCCAAGGGATCGTCTTCGGAATAGCTGTAGTAGATCCAACCGATCCGCAGAGTGCTCGGGCCCGTGCCGGTGCCTGAGTAAGTTTTTGTCTCGTGACTGCTCTCGCAAGATCGCTGCTGCGACCCCTGGCGGCTTCCTTGCCATGAAGAGCCGTCGTCCGCCAGCACCACGAATTGACCGGTCAGCTCGCCTTTCTGATTTCTGACATCCACCTCTTGGATCTCTTTCCAACGCACATTGAAGCTCAGATCGGTTTGCACCGATCCGTGCCAAGAACAAGCCCCTGGCTGCCCGGGATCTTCCACACGGAGAGTGATAGTTCCTTGCCAGTAGACATCAGAGCCCGGCTCGGAATCGTCTTCGACTTCAGGCGGCTCACAATCAGAAATTGTTGGGTCACATCCCTCCTCTGCTGCCGTTTCTTCGGCTCCGGAAGCAGCTCCGCCACTCGGCTCCGAGCCCGACGATGGGCTGCCATAGAGCTCGAGCTCCATGGCACGGGTCAATTGGGCGTGGCCCCAATTGGAATAGATATCCAATTTGATCCAACGCGCCTCTGAAGCATATTGAGCGGCAAATTCACTGCGCTCTCCTTGCCCGCCATCGGCGAAGATCACGATCTGGAATCCTTCCGACGCCGAGGTGACGGAGGCAGTGACGGTAAAAGATCGCGCCGAAGATCCTTCCGCACCGGTCTCGGCGCCGCGATTATCCAAGGCTAGCCTATCGATTCGATAGGTTTGATCGAGCTCGAAAACGAAGCTCTGGGGCACCTGGCCTGATTCTTCGCTGGTCCAGCCGACGCCCGACGAGCCATCGATCAGGGCCTCAGCCGAGCCGCTGCCGGTGGTCGCTGCGGCAGATGTAAGGGAGACGATTCGAGCGCCGGCCGCGGTAGTGAGCAGGTCATTGGACTGGCCCTCGAGCTCAACGCCAGGGATCCACGATGTGATCAACATCAAACAGGCCAGCGCGCCCGAGTGGCATCCTCTGACTGACGATAGCTGGAAGCACTTTGACCGATACTCCATCGCTGTCTCCTTGATCTCCGCGAGACGGTCGTGGTCCTGGGCAGGCTCCAGCGATCGAGCGATGAGGCCCTTGGGAAAGCTGACGAGGCGCAATGTCCAGATTCGATCACAGATGGCGCTTATTCCGATAGCAGACCAAGCGCTGCGCGGCGAACGGCGCTCACCGCGGGAGCTCGGCTGCAAACGGTGATCCAAGCACGCGAGCACGGCGTGCTGATTCTCTTGTGCCGGCCGATTCTGATGAATCGCCAGGGCAAGAGCAGAACTCGCCGCGCTGGAGCTTCGTAATATGAGTCCTAGAGCGGCGCAAGTCAGGACGCACTCGGCCTGCCCGCCAGATCTTGGACTCGAGACTTGTCTGTCACCCTGAAATTTCAGAAGGAAGCCGGTTGTGCCGTTCACGGAAAAGACTCTTCGGATATGCGTGCCGCTGCTCGCGATTCTGTTTTCGTCCATGGCGATGGCCGAAGACGAGAAAGCGCCAGGACCAGCAGTCGAAAGCTCTGACGCGGAAGAGCTACGCCTCGATCTGGCCGCCGGAGCGGAGCGATTCGATATCGAGCTCGATCTCCCAAGTTATCTAAAAGGCCAGCTGCCAGCACCCCAAAAGTGGCTTGCAGGCCGCAAATTGCTCATCCTGCCGCGAGATGCGGCCGCCGGTAAACCCAGCGGCGTTATTCGCCTCGAGCGACGTCAACAAAACACCCTGAAGCTGCTCGAAGCTCGGCAGGCAGCCATCGAGCCGCGCGAGAAGGGCTTTGCCGTCGAGCTACCCATCGACGCAAAAACCGGGCTCTATTCGATGCGTTTTGAGCTGCAAGATGGCTCTGCGGTGCTGCCGATTGAAATCCATGCCCTGGACTTGCACGAGCCCGCGCTCGAC
>JAOBYG010163311.1:0-10506 GCA_025403545.1 Epizoanthus stellaris
AGCCCTCACAGAATCCCGATTTACACTCTTACCAGACAAAATTATCGCTTTTATGCTATGCACATGGCCTAATGTATCTTCAACGAACATTTTGGATGCCACTTGTTGAAACAGCCAAGGATCCCTTTAAGAATAGACCTTATGCATTATGCATTATGACACAGTACAACAATATTATTTTGTTGTGGGACTACTGAAACGTTGCATTGTGGTTAGTCACCGAACAAAAGAACATTGACGTACTACGTTAAAATGCATATGGCCTATTTAAACACTGGTAAAGTTTTCATATCTTGTTAATTGGAGAAATTTAACAAGAGTTTGTGGGGCTGACAGCTGTTGACGGGCAAGCCTGCCCATCATGTGGAATTAACCGTACATTATCTTTAAAACTGTTATCACTTTAGATATCATGAGATAAAATTTCAATTTTTTTTCTGGTTACCAACTTTGACTCACAGTGTCTATTTCTAGCATTAGTAAAGTGCTATCATAAAATGTTTTTATTGGCTGACGTCATTGAAAGCAATCCGGCCAAATGTAAAACAACCCTCTTGAAAATGTGCACCAATGACTGTAGATCGAATGGCAAATACATTTGCTTCTCATTGCTTCAGAAGGCATCATAACATCCGTTGGACATAGAGGAAAAACCTTTGTTGGCTTTCCATATTAAGGACACCTATGGGTTGTTAAGCTCAATATTTTGCATACAAGCTCTTCTGGTGGCTAAGAAAAAAATATCAAATACCAGAAAAATTTCGTGCATACGTTTCTGAGATATAAGGCCCTGTACTTTGGCAGAGGTGATTTTTTGATCAGCAGAAAAACTAACATTTTCGTGAATATCTCCGAGTGGCTTTATAATAATTCGATAATATTTTTTCAGGAGTTTTGTACAACGGTAACAGAAGTAAAACAATTACAGTTTTGACGTACCATTGCCGGTTAATGAAAACATAATGACACAAGCAGCCTTGGGGGTTTTCCGCTATGTCCATCCGTTGCCAAGTTTTTCCTTCAGTACTCACACCACTTACCTATCGGACACGGTTCTCCCACATCAGAACCTTCTGGGCAATATCTTCCAGTCGGACATTTCTTTCCAGTGCCGTCGTTGTCAGGAGTGGATGACGAGGCAGACCCGGTGCAGATGTACCCTAAATGGGCAGACAAGTTATATTAAAAAATAGAAAACATTTCCGTGTTTTCCATAACAACTTTCAGTTTATCAAGCCTTCTACTCCTATCTCAATTTTCGTTTCCATGGCAACCTTACAGGGTCTCAAATACACCCTGTTTTTAGTATTCAACTACATTTTACACAAAAATGAGTTCGGTGACCCCCATTTTTTATTGCCTTAAAACTGTTTCCATAACAAGGAGAACATTTGAAGAAATTTTCAAAAAATTCTGCGAATAGTTTTTTTTGGCGCCACCTTAATTTGTCTAAAATTTTAAGGTGGCGCCAAAATCTATTCACATAATTTTTTAAAATGTCACCAAATTTGTAAAATGCAGTTGAATAATACTAAAAACCGGGTGTATTTGAGGCCCTGTAAAGTTCCCATGGAAACGAAAATTGAAATGGCAGTAGTAGGGTTGGTAAGCTGAAAAGTTGTTGTAACAAAGCCTCCAATAACTGGCAGCAATCTGTCATATAATCTGCGTAAGCCTTTCATAAAGGTCAGTGGCATAAAAAATGAAAACAGGTGGGAGTCATCTTAAGGGGTCGACTGTTACTTACCAGCTGAGCACAAGCCAGTAGGAGCTGTAAGACCAGGGGACACACAGAACTTCTTGTTGGGACACGGATCACACTGCCCTCTATCCTGTAGTCGGTACTTGTTGCTGTAGGTCCCAGCAGAGCAGTTGAATTCCTTCTCGTACTTAGTACCGATCGGGCAATAATGGCCCGGAGTGCAGTTACTTGGCTTTATCACCCCTGTTACAAGGCCGGTAGGATCACAATAGTAGCCAGGGTCACACATTTTACACTTCCACTGGCCCTCCTCATTTTGGTACTCACCAGGGTCACACCTCCGAGGGCTCCCTTGTCCAGCAGGGCAGCTGAACCCTTGAGGGCATACAGCTGTGTTATTGTTCACAGACCCCGAGGGGCAGTAGTAGCCCTGTAAACACTGGAATATGACCTGCGTCATGTGCGATAGCGGACAGTAATACCCTTCAGTACAGTTAAGGCAATCTGCTTTCTTTGATTTGCCAGTGTATGGGAGGTAAGTCCCCGGTGGACACACCTCTTCAATGGGCGATCCCTCAGGGCAGTAGTACCCAGCGGAACAGTTCATTGGGTTACGGATCGTGTCACCGCCCCTACAGAAATACCCGGCTGTACAGTTTCCACTTGGACTAGATAAGCCATCACGATCACAATACTTCCCTGCAGGGCAAGCCAGCTGTTTGGAAGAGCCTCTTGGGCAGTAATTCCCCTTAGAGCAGATGCCGCCAGTAAAGTTCACGGAGTAAAGGGGGCACGTAAAGTGATTCGAGTTGTTAAATGACAGGCTCACTTGTGGAACCGGCCGTTTGGTGTATGCTCCGCGCTCACAGTACCATCCACCATCACACTGACCTGTAGGCTTTGTCAGACCATATCCCTCACAATAGTAACCAGGTTCACAGGAGATACAATCAGACGGCTCTGTTGCTCGAGTCTTGTTGTTGTAAGTACCTGGGGGACACTTAAAAGGCGTGGTGGTTCCACTCGGGCAGTAATGCCCCCTTGGGCAGATATCGCCATAGACTTCACTCCCCGGATTGGGTTTGATTGCCCGACCCTTACAGTAATACCCAGCGTCACAAGTGCCATTAGGTGCAGCAAGACCATCTTCTGCACAGAAATAACCGCCATAACAGTCAACACACTCGGCCAGTTTTGTAAGCCTTTCCCTTGGCCCAAATGTTCCCTTAGGGCAGGCTGCAGGTCGGTGATAGCCCGACTCACAGTAATACCCTGGAGGGCATGGTGCCCCGGTGTGAGTGTCGTTAGGATTGGGGTATTTAGCGCCCTCAACACAGTAATATCCTGCGTGACACGGGTCTGTGGGTTCAGTGATACCGGATTTGTGGCAGTAGTAACCCTTGGTACATGGCGTACACTCTGACTGTTCAGTAAGCTTGGTACGATTGCCAAAGCGCCCTTCTGGACATGGGTACCTGCAGAAGATATCTGGAGTCAGTACAAGTTCTATCTTGTAACCTCATACAGTTGATCATTATCGAAATATCACAGTTTGGCGAACAAGCACCAAAACGGTTCTTATTAAGACTACATGACAATTCTTGATGGCTGAACTAATAAAGCAGAGAAGAAATCTTCCCACAGCTTTACTACCCACAGTGGTATCCTTCTTATGAACTGACTAATTCATTAGGTTGCTTTACCGCTATAATACTAACATTTTATATTATTAAATACAAACCTCTGGTTCTTATATTTCTAGCTTTTTGATTGGTTCAACAACTGATGGTTATCAGCTTAAAAACTCTCAGTTATACCTTATATGGAAAACAGTTGTTTCTGAAAACAAAGCAGCTGTGACTGAAAACGGAAGTAAACTTTAAATTCCGTTTGGTTTAGACAAAACAGTACAATTTGTCTTGGTATTAAATAAAACCATTATTCCACTCACACTTGTTGGATGTGCGATGATTATAGCCATCTCGGTGCTGCGCGCCTCTTTAACTATCTATCATGCCATATCCAACGCGTGTTTGTGGAATAATTGTCAAATATCCAGCACACCAGATGACAGGGAAAACAGTCTGGCTTCTCTTGTTACATAACACAGTCAAGTCCACACAAAACAGGGAGTTGGGTGGTGCTCCGTAAGCTCGATTTGTTCCATATGTTGCTAATACTTGGTGATTCAATAGTGCCAACATATACGGTTTAGGACTTTTCATAGTGATATACTCATCCTTTCAAATGCTAAGCACAAATTGTACCTAAGAATTTATGGCAATGTTATAAAATCTGCTATTCTTATATCTTGTGCTGAAGTGAAACTAACTTTAATAGTTCCCGCATAATCTGCATCTTAATGGTATGAAGACTCTTAAGTATATATTTTAAAAAGTCTTGACTATCAACTGAAGGAACCATTCAGTTATCCCACTGACTCTTACGGTTTCCACTAAAATGACAGATTTGTCAAGGTGGTATTTCAACAATCCTTTAGTTATTTTAACTGGAATCTTTTTATTGAATCAAATTGCACATAAAGGATTTAAACTCTACAGTTTCTGCTTCTTACTAACCTGTGAGCAGACTGAGTTCCTTTGGGGCAATAATAGCCAGCCGGGCAATCTAATGGAAAAACTACTCCGTGGGAGGTGATATTGGCTCCACTAGACTTGTTGACCCTAGCCTCATTGGGATCACAGTAGCTCCCTGCGGGACAAGTGTAACAGAACCCTTTGCGGGGATATGGCTGGTACGATCCCGCGGGACATGGTTGATGGCTGCCACTGCCTTCGGGGCATTTGTGTCCTGGTTGGCACTCCTTGTTGGGAGGGCTCTGAAGTGTTTCTCCTGTGGATCAGATATAGAGTAGTTTGATATAAGCACAGACCTCCCTTGTATGGGAGAGACGTGGTGGCCTAGTGGTTATATAGTGTATAGGACATAAGGGTTCGATCCTGGCCGCTGGCACTCGTATCACGTATGTCCGTGGGCAAGACATTTACTCTCACAGTGCTTCTCTCCACCCTGGACCCAGTTGCTCGAAAGTGGGTTAACTTTAACCCAAATTTGAAATAAGATTTATTCATCTAGTACGTAATCCGGTGCTTATAAAATATTATTGACATATTCCTCAGAAACTCAGTTACGTAAACCCGACATGACATGACAGACCAAATCAGTATATAAGGAAGTAAACCCAATCATGGGCTAAAATTGTAACCCTGGTAGACTAATTTTTATGAAAATTAGGGTTTCTACGTCGGCGAGTAGGCCAAATGATGGGATTGATCAACTAAAAGTTGATGTTATGTTTTTCGCTGTGAGGGTGAAAGGTTAATATTTTAACCCTGGGTGACCCACTTTCGAGTAACTGGGCACTCAGGTGTATAAATGGGTACCTGGAAAATAGTTGGGGGACAAACTTGACAAAATGCTGGGGGCCGGGGGTAACCCCGCGATGGACTAACATCCTATCCAGACGGAGTAGTAATACTCTCAGTCGCTTCAGAAACCGGAGTTAAGTGCTGGCTCTGATACGCCATATTAGCTTCTTCAATCCTTGATTGGAGTAGACTTTGCTTACTTACTCCCTTATATGGGCGAATCAAATGTTTGCTTCTGTTTGTTAACTTGGCATTAATTGAACGAAACCACTCAAAGGTCAAAATTTCAGTATTTGGAACTACAAATTCCTAAAAAAATAATCGTAAATAATCTTCAAACACTTCTGGTTAATAAATATTTACCTGCTAAGTTGGGATATAGAGATCTAAAAATACGAGAAATACTCATGCGAGCAGTTGATAATACTATGTGTGTAGGATATAAACTACAACAGCAAGAGACGACGAAGCTCTGACGCAGGGCTTGCGCTCGAAATGTCAGCAAATTCATCCACCCTCACAGCGAAAAACGTAACATATCAACTTTTAGTTGCTCAATCCATCATTTGCCCTATTTGCCTACGTTTTCCTGGAAACTAGTCTTCCAGTGCTTAAAGACCCGGTTGCCTTTGTAAGTATAATTGAATTTCTTGAGGCCCAATAAATTCAGGACGGAAAATTATTTTTTTCCTCACACTGACTTCCAAGTGTTTCAAAATAGGTTGTAATGTTATTCTGTTTTCTTACTCCAATAAATAAGAGTATAAAACTCATGTGGACTGTGACAATAAAAAAGCATTCTTACGTTGATGAGATGTAAACAAAAGCAAACGCCTGCAAAGGCTCCCGGTTGCAACAGGGTCTTTAAAATTCCACTTCGACTGTTATTGTACTCTGTTGGTTTAAGCTAAAGTCGTTATACACAATGACATAAGAAAACTTATCGGTTGTTATCATGTTATAGTACTCAATGAAGACTAGCATTACCTGCAGGACAGTAGTAACCCTCAGAACAGTTCCCGCTGGGCCAGGGGAGTCCGTACGTGCCACAGTACATGCCAGCCAAGCAAGGCATACAATTGTTCCTGAACTGATTGTACTCCTTGTCCGAATATGTGCCTGGTAGACAAGTCTTGGGGTAGGGGCTCCCGGTGGGGCAGTAATGACCCTTGGGGCACCGGCTGCCGTAAGTCTTGTTCTCTGGCTGTGCATCAATGGTGCTCCCGTTACAGTAGTACCCCGCCATACACAGACCGGCCTCCTTGTCCAAGTAATCCTTGTTACAGTAATACCCATGGGTGCATGGGCGTGGTCGGTCAGCACCTGACGGGCAGAACTCCCCTTTCTTACAGAAACCGCCTATGCTGCCAATCAACGGACACACCGCGGTACCGTTGGCAATGTCGCCAGTGTTAAGGGGTTGTTTTTCCCATGAGCCTCCGGTGCAGTACCAGCCACCAGAACACAGTCCCTCGGGGTTGCTCATTCCACCAAGAGGGCAATATTTCCCTGGTGGGCACATTTTGCAGTCGTCAAGGGAATCACCCATAGTATAGTTCTTGTAACTACCCTTAGGGCATTCCTTCGCATGGTCAGAACCGTTGGGGCAGTAGTATCCTTCAGGGCAGATTTGATATGAGCTGGACGCATTTGGGCAGAAATGGCCTGCAGGACACATATTGCACTTGCTTTGCCTCCAGAGGGAGTTAAACTGCCCTCCAGGGCATGTTAGAGGGAATGATGATCCCTCAGGGCAGTAGCTACCAGGCGGGCAGGGACCTCCAGTGTCCGTTGTGTTTACTGGGTTTGGTGATGTAGCTCTCTCCTTGCAATAGTATCCGGGCTGGCACTTGCCAGATGGCCAGTCTAGGCCTGCTTTCTCACAGAATTCCCCTCCTGGGCATTTGAGACAGTGTGCTATGTCATATCGGTGGGTCTGATTGTTGTAGTAGCCAAGCGGACAGGCAATCGGTGCTTGTGGGTGTCCCGTAGGACAGTAGTAACCAGCCATACACACACCAGCATCTCCTGTGTTGCCTCCGGAGGGCTGACGTGAATCGGAACCATTTCGGCAGAAGAATCCGGCATCACACTGTCCAGAGACACTGGTGGCATTCAGGAAGGAACAGAAATGACCGGGCTTGCAAGGCTTGCACTGGGACTGGCTGGAGAGGAACTCCACAGGGTTGTAAGTACCTCGGGGGCACGGCTGCCAGTTATGACCTGTTCCCTGAGGGCAGTACCAACCTGAAAACCAGTGCGGGTCTATTATTACAATCTCTCATTTTCCACCACCCTATGTATTCTTTAAGTATGCAAATATTATGTCATGGTTCCTGCAGCTATCAGCCCAGTAAATTTAAGACCTTTTTAAGACGTTTTAAGATAAAAAAATTAGAAAATTTGAGACCTATTTTCCTGAGAAACAGGACTCGATCGACTGAGCAAAAATAGAATAAAGCTACTCACAAACAAAACTTGAGCTTCAAAACTTGTTCTGCAAAACTATGAATTTAATTTGAGGAAAAAATTAAGTCCTAAAGCAGCAGTTCTGTCAAATTTAAGACCTTTTCAAGGCCTTAAAAATGCATAAATCAAAATAAGACTTTTTAAGGATCCGCGGGAACCCTGGAAACCTACTTGAATTCATTTATTTATTTATTTAGTTTTTTACAGACTTTCAAAAGTAAAGCAAATTGGAAAATAAAATCAACCAGGCCAAAAAATGTCTCCTAATAAAAAGGCTTTGATGCTGGCAAAAGCACTTAAAAACCTGGTACATTTCTCAAACAAAAGCAAGTCTGAAACAGGATATGTGTTTTGGGGGCCAGGTCTGGAATAGGGTATAGGTTTTTTTGAAAGGTTAGTGCATCGCAGTTCTGGCAGTAACCCCTGTACAAACCAAAATACATTTTACAGTAGCCTGTTTAGTGTTAAAACGATTACACCAAAATATGACTTCCACAATATATATTATGGTTATATTTGACATTACTTGCCTTTGGCTGTATCGTCAGCCAGAAACTCGTGTGCAGCCAATCCAGTGCTTCCATTAGACCTCCACAACGCCTCTTGTATGTCCTCTGCACATTTTCCAGGGAATACTTGGGACAACAATGAAAAAGCTGTGGCATCTTACAGTGCCCTTTTGTCAAAATATGGTGAGAGAAACAAGAGGTTGTGCAACTCCAAAGACAAATGGCAGGAAAATATTAAAATAATTTAACCAAACTTTTCCCCAGAATATATTGTAATTTTAACTGTAAACAAACTGAGGCAAAAGATTCTTGTTCTTGCATGGAACCATTTTTGTGAACTGGACAATTGTGTAGTTACAGAAACTATTCGTACCTCCACCATGGAGGAAATTGGAAATTCCCAGGGGATAGCAGGGGTCTAAAAACATTTTCCCTCTGTGGTGGGGATGTGGATATTTTCTGGAAATCAACCGTATATTTAGTAAATATACCCCTTTTTGGCATCTGGTCTATCGGATGATATTCTGCCCGCAGCTGAGAGATGGTCATAAAAACGAACAGATGTTCCGGGAAGCAAAGCTTCGAGGGAAACTGTGACGTTTTGAGGACCATCTCTCAGCCAAGGGCAGAATATCATCCCATAGACCAGTGCGTCATAAAGGGTTTTATTTATTTTATAACCCAAATTAAATGAACAACTGGTTTTCAAGTTCCGAAATCAAAACAACTCCAACAAAACCATTAAAGTGTCGCGTGCACGATGGGAAATTGAATGACATACAAGCTATTTAGAACGCAGATTGGTTTGTTTAATATGATTTGAACTGTGATTGGATAATGGATATCGGTGCCTTGATGTCAAACAATCCATTTGGAGATGAACAGGAGCTGAATGAAGCATGTGAACGATCAGGATCGCCGGAATATATACAGCAAGTTTATAATACATAAATGCTTTTCAAACTGTTAAAAAGAGGCGATCATAGACTGGATATTGTTCCTTTAGTTGTCTTTGGATGTACCAAAGTAAAAACTGCAGCCATGGAAGCTTGAACCGGAAAAGTTCGGTGCAGAAGAAACAGAACCAACGGGATTCACGTGGAACGAGGCTTTCTTGTAGTTTTGGAGAACAGGCATGACAGGAGCTACACAAGCTGGATTTCCAGGATTGAGCTGTTCTTGCTGGACTGCAACTTCTCCTCCCCTTGAAATGAACTGTGTGGCAAGAGCTGAGGACTCGAACTGCTGTCCAGTAGTTGGTCTTGACCAGTACGAATCGATCGACGCGTCACTTGCATGGCCAGTCACGATTCGAACTCGGCTGCTCTCCAAGCCAGCAGCTTTTAAGAGGCAAATGGAAGTGGCTCTTATGCAGTGGGGAGTGTAGATATTCTCCAGTTTGGCTTTCTTGCAGATGTGGTTCAGCAGGTTTTCAAGCTTGTTTTTTCCCATTGGAACTTTGCAGAACCAAACTGCATCGCTGCTTTTAAATTTTGGTGAAGAGTGATCACGCGGCTTTTGCCACAAAGCATCACATGTTGGCTCTCTCTTTGCGAGATACTTCTCCAGACAAGCCACAGGACAACGGGGATTTTCAGGCCAAGCCATCATTGTGGACAGTGACTCGTCTTCGTTGTCATTCAGGCCGCCTGGGTGATTTTTAGTGGCCCTTTCTCTGAGGATGAAATACTTCACGCCGCTCATCGTTGTTTTGAGCTGGAGGTCGTTTGTCGTCATTTTTCTTTGGTCCTCTCTTCCCAAAGTGGAGCATAAAACCACGCTGTGTTTACGAGACTCTGGTGTATCCAAACCAAGTTGTCTGGCCTCATAAAGAGCTTCCAGGTCCTCTGGGGATATTGGCTTTTTGTGTTTCGTTGACGAAATGACTCCTTGCCTGGCAAAGTCCTTTAACTGTGCATCAAAGGCTTTGTTTGCCGGCTTGAATTCCTTGTCGCGTATTATGGAGTATGGCTTTCTGTGTGGTGAAGTCGACAGGAATCTATCGAGCCCTAAATGAATGGCTTTCATTGTGTTTCTGCTGTAAGGATTCCCCTCCATATTTTGTGCCTCGATATAAAATTGTCCCAGATTACTCGGCAGCTCCGTGAACACAGTGGACTCGAGAGTGCTGTCAATTTTTCTCTCCTTTCTCGAAGCTAAATATAGGACGAAAATGCCAAAGGTAAAGGAATAATGTAATTTAAAATGACATTTCATTTGAAACATTGGAAAAATTATGCTTTTATATCCCAGTAACACTATTTCCGGTTGAGTTTTTTTGTTGTTGCTTACCGTCAAAGACATTGATGGCGTATTTGGTAGATTTCTTCGTACTTGTGGGTACGGAATTTGCCACAAGAGTTTTAATTCCTTGTGTAGTTGATTCGGCAAAACGTTGCCGTTGTTCCGCCATTAAAGATAATTGAAGGGAAATTAG
>JAOBYG010163422.1:0-10506 GCA_025403545.1 Epizoanthus stellaris
AACCAGTCATTTGTTTTACTTGAGAGCCCTGTTAAGGCGCTGTTACACTGTGCAATTTTTCATGCAACTTGCATGAACACAATCGTTTCAGAAAGTAGAAACAAGTTCTACTTTCTGAAATCGTTGCAGCAACTTGTCTCGACATTATTTGGCCATTGTAGGGGGTGTTAGATGCTGGTTCAATATTTTCATGCAACTTGTCTCACAACGCCATAAACCATTGCAAGGCAAATTGCATGAAAATTGCACAGTGTAACAGACCTGTAGTGTTAGATAAAGCTTCTCCGCAGTAAGGGTCGTACACACAGGCACGTTTTCCTTGACAAGTGTCCTTGACAAGTTTTTCCTTGTCGTCTCTTTGTTCAAAAACTAACATGCCAGTGTTTCAACAAGGAGACTTATCACGGAAAAACTTGCCACATTTTGCCTTACACACGAGCAAATAAAAGTTGCCATAAAACATGGTAATTGTGTACCTGGCTTTACTGAGAGACAATTGGGGAAATAAGTTCCGTGCTGTTGAATCTGGGAGCCTTAACAGGTTCATCCATGTACACTATGCACAGGAATTACACAGACCCACTGTACTACCCATCATGCAACTTGTTATAAGTCGCAACTAATGGCTCACTGTCATTCTCCAATCTGACGAGAACCAAATAGGTTGAAAAACCTTCATTGCTGAATAAATGGCTATGGTATTGACCTACTTTTTATTTTTATTATTATACAAATAAAATACTGTTTGACTTGTTCTTGCTGACTGTCAATTGGAAAAAAGTTACTTCTCTTGCCCTTTATATTAGTTAATTTCAAGCTTTCGTTTCTTCTATTGCAATATTATGAAGTTCGAGTGAAAGGCAGTGAACATTTATTGCCTCAGCTCTCTACACGTATCTTCACTACTGTAGCACTTGCAGGAATACTGTTTTTTCATTATCATTCTTGAATTGCTAACAAAACAGCGTGACTTCACATACACTCCCTTTTATGATTAAAAGGGCAAATCTCCAACTAAACAGATACTTGGCAAACACACAAACACAACAAATAAAACGAAATATCACCATGACTGTGAGTGAGCTGAAAGCAGTCCTTCCCAGCCGCACAGAATGGAATATCGTACGGAAGGAATCAAGTACTCTTTTGCTACCAGTGACAACATGATCTCTGCTCCTTGGAGTCTCTGATGTGCTCGGGTAACCTGACGAAATACATGTACGTGTGTCAAATAAATCATAATGACAACAACATCAATAATAATAATAATATTAGTTTGCAACCATTACTGTGATATACATCAGAAGTTCACAAATTATGATACTTATAAAAAAATAAATGTGTTACTAGAAACATTTAGTCCACATTCTCTGACTCTATATTACTATTACATGTGGGGTAGCTTACTTGTTTGCGCAATGATCTCAACAGCTTTTCTATGTCCAAGGGCTCGTCACTTAGCACAAAAGCCTTGATATGATTCATTAGGACAATTTCAGCTGATGAGTTGATTATACGTTCACGTAACCACTTGACCCTCCTAGCACTCGTCAGTGATGGGTTTAGAATACCGTGTGATGGCTGTACAAAAACAACATGTCGGTAATCATAGGAATACATCAGTAGTGAAAATATTAAATGATTAATGTCAGCTGTCAACAACATTTGCTATTTAAACAGGAAGTTCTGGTATAAAAGGGCCTTCGCTAGGCCGTTGACACTTTCACTTATCAATCAACTTCTGTGGAGTAAATATCTGTGTCACAGCTAAGCAGCATGTGATGTTCTGCTTGAGTGCGCCCAGACATATTCTACCTATCAAGAAGGAAACACATTTCTTGCTATTCTGGGAAAAAGCGTGCAATTCAGTTTAAATTCTGTATTCTGCAAATTTGCAGTATAACAGGAAAGATATCCCGCAAGTTCGCTTTGCTGTTTGCACGCCACCTCAATGACAAACAATGTGTTACACCTCCTGTCAAAATCTAACCAATGGTAACACTCTATTGCTGGGCAACGGGAAATTCTGTACAGGATTTAGGTGACACTCCATTCTGTCAGCTCTCACCCCATTCCCCACTCTCCCCAATCGCCAACTCATTTCCCGCCCACGCAAAAAAATCGCTCCAAATCTCTTTCTATTTCTGACTAACGAATGGGAACGTTTTGCAGTCTAATCTGCAATCTTAAACTTCAACTTTCAAGTTTCAAGGCTAGAAAAAGAGATGGGCTTTTCCTTTTATACTAGAACTTCTTGTTTAATATCAGCATTATAAAGTAACTGCTCTAGTGACCTTCTGCTCCATTGATTTATGCTGATCTTCAGTGCTTTGCTCTTTGCTCAGTGCCTTCTCCTCGGTGTGACAGTTCTCCCTCTCCACGCCACTGCCGCCTTCTTCAGGTGCTAACTTCTTACCACTCGACTGCTTCTTGCTTCTGATCATGTGTTCTACAATCCTTGTCCACCGTGGCATTGTGTTACGTATTCTAACGCGTGTCAGGGTCGTAATTTCGGATGATACAGCAGGGCGGAGCTCCGTGAACAAGAAACGACACCTCTCTAACACTGGGCCACACACTTCTTCATATGAGCGAGATGATTCCTGGCGTGCCTAAAATGGAACATTTACATGTATAGTGACAATTAAAATCTCCCAAAATGTAGGTTTACATAACCCTTTTTATGAAATTGTACAGTACATAAAGAACGAGAACCCTGGATTTACAGCAATAGTAAAAATATGATCATAATAGCAACAATACGATTTTCGATCTGCATACATCATATAAAGTGTGGCATTTTCCTACGATTTGCCAATAGTTAAAAGTACAAACTAAGTTGGAAGAACTTGACAGTTTAATCTTTTTTTCTTTCTTTTTCTTTCTTTCTTTTTCTTTCTTCAACATTACCTACTGAATATGTAAATAAATGCAAATATAATAATAAAATAATAGATATGATTTATAGTATATTATATTACTAATAGTGATCTATACTACATAACTATTCAATATAACATTTTCATATGCGCCTTAATAATCATGACTTGGCCTTCCATCATGAAAGATTGCCCACACTATTGATTTTTAAAATAACATTCCTCACCTTGATAAGAGCACACTTTGCCTGATATACAACTTTCAGAACGTCTGCGATTGGTTTAGGCACGCTGACATGTGTTCCATGGAAACTAGTTGAGGACTGTGTACTAGCCAGATCTTGGGCTGAGCTTGAGCTTGTGCGAGGAGACGTGGATTCAGAGTCTTGGTCAATCACATTCAATGCTGCATGGCCTGTAAAGTGCAAGGGAATGACTTATTGTTTAATTCCGGAATGATACTAAACATATACGGCTGGGAGAACAGTTTGGCAAGGTTTTTTTTAGGTGCTGCGCATATTCAACATTAAGCAAACAAAGTCCGATGATAAACATTTTGGAATGATTACAACAACAACAACCTTTTACAGTTTACAGTTCACAATTCTACCAGATTTGGACAGGATTTGATAAAAATTGCCCAGAAATAGCAGAGCTAATCCAGCTGAGCAATGCTTTGCAAGTAAAATTATAATTGTCAGATGGGTTGCAAAAAAGAAGAAAAAAGAAAAGAAAGAAAAGGGAAAAAAGGTACCAGATGAGCTTACTAATCATATGTGATTATGATTTGATGGTGATAATAAATAGCTAAAAAGATACAATAAATAAGTAAGACCTATTCACACTGTACAAGGCTATTTTTAACGATTTTTTGAAGGAGTTTAGAGTTAAATGCTTTAAATGTTCATCAATTTCCAAATAGTTGCTCCTGTAAAGCGCTTATTGAATTTTCCATAGTTTGTTCTAATAGGATTTATATAATATGAAGATTTGAAGGCTAGCCTGGTTCTATACTGATGCTTAGCGGATATTGACTGAAAACAGTACTAAAATATGTTTCTGGTCCCAAATTTTCACGAAATTATGTGGAATATTTAACGATATCATGTGGAATATTTCGATGTTAAACGTCACATCATCTGCAACCATTTGTTACAAGGTACATACATTGTACCCTGCTATATATAATGACACATTGAGATGAGAAAGTTACCATTATTAATTTACAACCGTTTTGAATTATCACAACCATGTTAATTATTACAAACAATTAGAACAATTGTAGCTCTTCAGCGGCTTTTAACCAAAGTTAACACTTGGTGAAAAATGTTATATCTCAAAACGTTATAAATTAATAAACGTAAGTTTCTCATTTCAGTGTTTTAATTAACTTATTAGTTGTTGACTGGTGTTCTGGGAACATGAGTTATTGCGCACCCGAGGGAACTAATGTTACCCGAGGGTAAGCAAAAACTCATGTTACATAGAGAACACCAGTCAACAATGGTTTTGTTATATCGTAAATATTAACGACAATTTGGAGCAAAGAACTCTGCAGCTATGGGACATGAGTATTTGTTTCCGGAAACAAATAATTATTTGACCAATCACAACGCGCGTACTATTTGCACGACATAACAATTCATTTTAATATATACGAAAGGAATTATTCTAACATTTCCAGCTTTGGGGACGAAATACCATACGAAGCAAATGGAACATTGGAAACCTGCTTTCACTCGGACATTAAATCAATAATTGCATACAGTCGTAAGTAGTAGGTGGACACCAGATCAAGATAATAAAGGAAACGCTCTGACAATTTTGCAAGATGACGGCACGTAATTCCGGTTTTGTAGCTCTTTAAACTCTAACATTTTGATTGTCCCTTTCTTCATTGCACATTCGCTTTTGATGCACGTCAGATGAAACGTGGGTTCTGGGAACGCATGCGATATCAGGCTTCCCACAGAGACTTGGTAATAAACTACTGCTGCCAATCAACCACTATTGTATTTCTAATCATAAGCGCAACTTCTTATACATTATTAGATAAAGTTGAAACACTAAATCAATTTGGGCAAAAACTGTGAAATTCCATGACTTTTTTATGACCTAAAGTTGTTTTCCTAAATTCTATAACTTTGCCAGTCCTGGAAAAGGCATTTTCAAATTCGATGCCTCTTCCATGACCATGGAAATTCTGGTTGCATGTGCAGAATTCCCCTGTGAGTCCACGTGGACTCACTGTGATATCTCTCACGTGAATTTCCCCCAGTCAACCTGGTTCACGTAAACATGGAGCAAGTATTAGCTTGGTAACAGTTCTTCTAAGATGCTGAAGCCATCTTATAAGTAATATTATGGGATGCCGGATGCTAAGGGCAAAACATCAGAAGCACATGGACTCAAATCGTGCTGATTCGTCAGAGATATTCTGGACTTATACAAACATTATATTGTAGCTAAACTTTATTGTAGCTTCCATAGTAAAATGGATCTTCATCTACAATGTTTAAAAGTTGAAAATATGAAAGGGAATCAAAGCTAAAAATGAATATCACATTCTACATCCCCGTCCCGTTCTACCCACGCCCTACCTACTGCCCATTTAGAAATAATGACGGTTCTGCTGCTTACCTCCTGGGCACCCCATAATTAACAATTATTCCACGAATACGCGTTGGATTTGAGATGGTAGAGTGGTTACAATCATCTCATATCCAACAAGTGTGAGTGAAATAATTGTTTTATTAACTACCAAGTCAAAACCAAGGGTAAACCAAGCAGAATGTAGTGTAAAACAAGAGGAACTGAAAGCTTACTTCCGTTGTAAGAAACAGCTGTTTTGTTTTGGAAACAGCTGTGTTTTTCCATATATGGTCAAAACTAGGTATATGAGATGATAGCTGGTGAGTAGCGAACCAACCAAATTGCTAGAAATCCAATATCCAGTGGGTGGTATTTAATAACATCACTTATCCAACACAACTGATCATAGATAACTTTCAATATGATTTTCAAATATTTTCACAAGTAAATCTTTACATACCTCGAGCTCTTCTTCATTAAGAAGATCTTCTATGTCTGATGACGTCATGTTAAGAATGGAACAAGCCGCGTCACGTGCGTGTCTCATGGCAGGCTTGGCCTCGTTCTGACGCCTCAGCTGTTCTTGACCATGGCTGAGCTGTAGTCGGGTTTTGTGAACGTCACTGAAAAGTTCATCTGCCAAAGTCTGCAGTAAAGATGATAGGTAGATTGAATAATAATAATGTTCGTTATTTTTACTAAAGACAAGCGGTGACGAGTGAGACTCGGACAGGAAGACTGAGAGAAAGAGAGGGGAGAGACAGAGAGAGAAAGACAGACAGACAGACAGACACAAACTGAAAGACAGAGAGAGACAAACAGAAAGAGAGACAGACAGAGACGACAGACATATTGATGAGAGAGACACACAAAGAGCAAGATTCACATTAACAGAGACTGAGGGACAAACAGACAGGCAGACAGAGGCATGCACATACACATACACATACACATACACAGAGCGACAGAAACAGATAAAGACAGAGACAGAGAGGGGGAGGGTTGACCTAGTTCCCCCCTGACAGTCAATACTCGCTACTTTTAAAATACTTCCTACAAAGCTGAAAACCAATCACTAAGGGCACTTTCCATTTGTCGGGTCTGGCCGGCCTGACAGAACTGGTTCTGCCCATTGTAAATGGTAAGGTAAAGGTGCGTGCGAACATTTTTTCCGTCAAAAGTCACCAAATTCCCTCGCCCTGGCCGTCCGGAACCGAATAACTGAGCAACTCTAATTCATGAGCAGGGCCAGTCTGGCCAGAACCAGTTCCGATAGTTGTTGCGTTCCATTTGAGAACTGACCGGTCGGGCCGGCCAGACCAGACAAATGGAAAGCGCCCTTAGTAAACTTATTCTCTTGATAACAGGTTTGTCAAATCTGTGAGGAGACGAACTGTCCATTGTGTCAATTAGCCACAACTTGGTGAACACGATCAGCTGTAAACAAGATGGGAAACTGTCTACCTAAACAACCTGCGCAGGTATTCGTCGTACAGAGGCATTGTTTTAGTTTAGTTCATATATATAATGATATAATTATTAGCAGTGGAAGACCATGGAGTACACATTTTTTAATTGAACATAATTTATAGTATGTTATACACGTTTATGCGAAGTCATGCCATGAGCAAGCTTCCTCAAAATGTATAATGGATACTGCAGCTGGACTAATCGCAGTAAAGAGACTCGCGAACTAGTATATCTAAGATGATTTTTAAGCATCACTCATAACTTCTCTCCCGACAGCTAAATTCCTTGCAGTTCTTCTTGAAAAATGTTTGGTTTTGAACAGCTGTGACTTCTCATTGCTTGGTCAGATCGAGACGCGGTAAAAAGAATCAGAAGTTCCGTAAAACATTTAAAGATAATTTATGTGCCAAGCAAATCTGGCTTTCAGTTCTAGCGCATCTAGTTAAAAATGCTTATAAAGAGCGCGCATTTTGGCCTTTTCCGATACCGCGGCAGTTTGCGGCTTTATTGCTCAAAATAGCAACTTTTGCTGATATTTTGAAAAACACACATCGCCTTGGATTATACCATATAGGATCTAGTAAACGTACATCTTTGCAGCATTGTACGTTTTGCTCATATACAAAGAAGACTGCAACAAATAAATGGTTGATTAGAAAAGATAGCGACTCCACAGAACTATTCAGTTTCAGCTCAAAACGTGACTTGACCGCGTAAGTTTAATCAATAGGTGACTGGGGCGAGAAATGAAAGAAGTGCCTGTCCTAAGACCGCGAAAATCATTACTATAAGTTACTATACGCGAGACTGTATGCAAAAACCTTGCAAGAAGATCAATGCTGAACGACCAAATTTTAAGAGTTCCCGATAGCATGTTTTCCTGCAAAAGTTTAAAATTTAATGGATGTTTTCGTTTAAATAATTTTGAAGGGCAATAAGGTCTTAGTTACTGGGTTCAATTACTTTTTCGAAACACCCCTAAATCAGCAAACTCGCAGAATATTGTAGCAAATGATTTACCCAAATCAGACATTCTGCGAAAGAATGTCACACTTTACAATAACAAATATACTCACATTGTGTATCTCTAAAAGTTTTCTTTTGGTCAGTGTTTGCCTGTACTCCTTACGAGTCAAAATATTGGTAAACAAAATGTTCAGAACTTTGATAATAGAATACGATTGCACGTGTTTATAAACCGAAACTTGCTAGAAGTGGTAGAGTGCGGCAATATGAGTTACAACCGAGTGTTCTGCAACTTCGAAAGTGAAATTATGGCAATTTCGTTAACACTTAGCTTGCAAGCAGTTCCTCTATTGCCTGTGCAAATTTCCCAAAAAAAGCAAATGAAAACTATTTAGGTGGACAGTTCTTGCTGTGCAATGCAGTATGATAGCCGGCACATTCATGTTTCAAATAAATCTAATCCATCAACGGAAATCAAATTTCGCATGCTTGATTTAAACGACAACTCAGTCTTATTTCGCTATCAACAGTTTCCAAGCAAATAATACTTACCCAAAAAAGAAACTCCCGAATAGTCGATGGCATTTGCAGTTGTAGGCCAGCCAAACTATTGCAGTTTCTTCCTTCTATGAAGATATGAAATAACAAAAATTCAGTCCAAGCCACCAAAATCTCGAAGATTGAAGGTATAAAATGATTAACAGAAACAGGTACTGACAGAGTCTCGGATCGGAAGGATGCCGATAGTGAGGTGGACCTCGAGAACCTAAGCTAACACTGAACAATACAACAGCCATACAAGATACTACTGTCTCAATCTAACAGTGGGTGACAAGCTGATTCACGAGTCTGGTGTCATTACTTATTGAGAGTCCAAACAGAGGCGTCAGTATAAGAACACACGATCGATCACTAAAACAGGATGACAGCAGGTCACATTCATAACAACATTTTAAACACATTAGCGAACTCCGGAATTCTAATTGATGCACTTCTTTCAATGTACGACATGTATTCAGCATAATGGTCTCAAATAATTTGTACAAATCGGACATTTTACGCATAGTTCTCGCTGCGCATAAGTCAGGGTAGGAGATCCTTTCTCTTCCCGCCCTAGTCGATCGCTTCAGTATTGATTAAACTTGCACGATAAAATCAGGATTGTAGTTCAAACATTCCATCAGTTATTAGTCTGTGTTTCTAACATCGCATCCGCCTGTTACTTTGATCTTCAATTTATTTAATATTTTTCCTTCTATTAGGGTGAAGGAATCTCGTATTAACCCCTCTGGGTTGTTAATTCCTACACCCTCCACCTTTTTCTCATCTTACTGTAATCTCTATATGTATCAATCTGTGGAAATAAAAAACTGTTAAACTGTTAAACTGTTTGAGCTCTTACGGAAAGCTGAATAATTTTGTGAAGCTGCCAATTTTGCCAACCAATCGCTACTTGTTCTAGCGTTCTTTATCTCTTATCAAAACATATGAGGCAGCAAAGATGTAGGTTTACTCGAGCTTATGGTATACACTGGGCGGCCATTTTGCCTTTATGCAAATTAGTAATTAGAAAATTGTCAAATTAACCATTTTCTCTGACATAAATGTTGTAGATATTTGATATGTTTTTCCTGGGAATTTGGAGGGCTTGTTACCGCAGAAAGACATTCTGTTCCAATTTGTTCTAGGTTAAGAAGATTTATCGCTAGATTGACCGGACTATGGCCCTGTTCTCACAGGTACGTTTTCGAAAAGTTACGTTTTCAAATAAATCTGTATCCGTGTGGACGGGGCCATATAATGATATATCTCAATCATGACAAATTATCTTTCTTGAATCGTTTTTGTAAACAGCCGTGCGTCTTGTACTCCAAAATAATTCCGTTTCCTATAAGTGCTACCAAAGCCTTCGAATTTGAATTTTTGGCATTAGTTGTCAATGTTGTTAGTTTTGCTAGTTTTAGCTTTGTGTGCACTCGTACTCCCAGAGCGTGTTGGAATATTGTGATTTGTCACGACGTTAATGTCCAACTTGCTCTTGCTTACAACATTGATCAAAACTCAAAGACCCTATACATGCTCATTCTCTTTTAAAATGAAAAATATTAGGCTGAAGTCGATCTGCATTCTATTTTGATTTTGAAACAGGCATTCGAGGTGAGAATCTTGGGCGTTATTCTAAAACCAGAAATATTTTTCTGAACCTAAAAGTAAAATATTAAAGTACCCTAGTGATACTTAATTTAATTAATGAATTTCATCAATTCATTGATTATTCGAATAAAAACAGGAACTGGGAAAGAAGAGGCGAGTTTTGAATTATACAATATTTTTCTTGGAATTTCTGGTTCAAAGCATCTTTTAGATAATTTGCTGGCCTAACGGTAAACATTATTCGTTAAACTGCCTGGTTTCATTTTTATTTGTAAAATTTTACAGAGCTTTAAATATTCCAAGTCCAACATGTTTTAGCGTTGCAAACTCGTAATGTACTATCACTGAATATCCTAAAACATCCATAATGTTGAGAACTCTCTATTAAAAGTTGCCTCCGTTTCTAGAGAGTACTACTCAATAGATAGATATGACTGTCTCCAGT
>JAOBYG010163533.1:0-10505 GCA_025403545.1 Epizoanthus stellaris
TGTATAAAATCATCAACACATAAAAGCATCAACGCATAAATCATAAATGTATAAAATCATCAGCACATAAAAGCATCAACAGGTAAAATCATCAACGCATAATCATAAATGTATAAAATCATCCACACATAAAAGCATCAATGCGTAAATCATAAATGTATAAAGTCATCAGCACATAAAAGCATCAACAGGTAAATCATCAACGCATAAATCATAAAGTGTATAAAATCATCAACACATAAAAGCATCAACACATAGGCATCAACAGGTAAAATTATCAATGCATAAATCATGAATATATAAAATCTTTAACAGATAAAATCATCAACGCATAAATCATAAATGTATAAAATCATCCACACATAAAAGCATCAACGCGTAAGTCATAAATGTATAAAGTCATCAGCACATAAAAGCATCAACAGGTAAAATCATCAACGCATAAATCATAAATGTATAAAATCATCAACACATAAAAGCATCAACACATAAGCATCAACAGATAAAATCATCAACGCATAAAACATAAATGTATAAAAGCATCAACACAGTGTCTGTCATAAGCATCAACAGGTAAAATCATCAACGCATAAATCCTAAATGTATAAAATCATCAGCACATAAAATCATAAACGCATAAGCATCAACAGGTAAAATCATCAACGCATAAATCATTCATGTGTAAAATCATCAACACATAAGCATCAACAGGTAAAATCATCAACGCATAAATCATGAATGGATGATTTTATCAATACATAACAATATTAACACTAGCATCAACAGATAAAATCATCAACGCGTAAAACATAAATGTATAAAAGCATCAATAAATAAGCATCAACAGGTAAAATCATCAACGCATAAATCATAAATCATAAATGTATAAAATCATAAATGTATAAAATCTTCAACACATAGGCATCAACAGATAAAATCATCAACGCATAAATCATAAATCATAAATGTATAAAATCATCAACACATAGGCATCAACAGATAAAATCATCAACGCATAAATCATAAATGTATAAAATCTTCAACACATAGGCATCAACAGATAAAATCATGAACGCATAAATCATGAATGTATAGAATCGTCAACACATAAAAGCATCAACACATAGGCATCAACAGGTAAAATCATCAACGCATAAATCATGAATGTATAAAATCTTGAACAGATAAAATCATCAACGCATAAATCATAAATATGTAAAATCACCAACGCATAGGCATCAACAGATAAAATCATCAACGCATACATCATGAATGCACACAATCATCAACAGATAAAATCATCAACGCATAAGCTAGTCATAAATGTATAAAATCATCAACGCACAAATCATGAATGTATAAAAGCATCAACACATAAGCATCAACAGGGAAAATCATCAATGCATAAGTCATGAATGTTTGAAATCATCAACACATAAGCATCAAGAGATAAAATCATCAACGCATACATCATGAATGTATAAAATCTTCAACAGATAAAATCATCAACGCATAAATCATAAATGTATAAAATCATCAACACATAAAAGCATCAACGCATAAATCATAAATGTATAAAATCATCAGCACATAAAAGCATCGACAGGTAAAATCATCAACGCATAAATCATTATGACACATCATTACAAAATTAAATCTGCCGATACCTCTGCGATACAACCTCACCAGGTAAGTTCGAGCATACACATGAGTTCCTCTTTCGGTTCAGTTTGTCGCAACTGTTTAAAAAAGCAAAGGGCGTAGCTGATTATAAGTATCACTTCTTAATCGAGAGAGTGAGTAAACGAGAAACTCAGAAACTACTTGTGTTCTCTCCTTTATAATGTCAACACAAAAGTTTAATATATATACTAAATTTAGAAGTTAATCCTAAGTAAATTGTAAACTTCGGCTTGTTTCTTTTGTAAACGTTGTTGTTTGTATTTCCATTTTATAAGAATTGTAAGATTATTCTCCAGGATGATATAAGTACAAACGATTTATTAGTTCTCGGCATGTCCTTTATTCATTTCAGTGAAAAAGCCATAGTTGTCATTAGGTAACTTTATGATATATAAACAAGATATAAAGATATAACTGGAACGATACTGTTATTGTATATACAAACCATCACATGCAGTTCTGCTGGACTTCTTCTCATCCACCAAATCCATCCAAATCAATGGTCCTCTGTTAATCGCGGGTGGCCGCCATTTTCGCCGCCATGTTTGACCGGTATCCGAAATTTACCAGCCGCATACGCGCGCATTTTTCGTCGAAAACATTCGGTTCTACTCTTTGCATTCATCCGAAAGTATATACGCTCGGTATCCGTTCGAAAATTCGGTGCCGTCTACATGCCTAGGGGAAGGCGCACACCCTCTAACCCTACTAAAATTAATTAGTTAATTTTAAAATCATTTAATAATTAATTAGTTATTTACCATTTAAGTGCGCAATGACATACATAACTGCAAGACATTCCATATCTGTCTTCCTGTCTTATACTACACCTGAAGCCGTTTTACTCGCGTGAAGAGGATTGCATATCTACACATTTCTTTTATTGCTTCGACAGTTAGTAAGAGGAAGAGGAAGAGAAAGATAAGGGTACACGCACACGAAATATAGACAAAAGGTGCAAGAAATCGTCTTCAGGCGGCTAACCTCTTATCATCCACAAAATGCACGAATTGCGCCGCGCCGCGCAGATCAGTTACATCACCCATGACTTGAACAGCCAACACAATAGTAATTATCGGATATCATAATATAACTTACCTTAGGTTGTTCGAAACTAGCTACGGCATAATAAAGTGGATGATAATGTCATCTTCTCAGTCGTGTCTCTAGCTATCTTTGTTATCTGGTATGCCAAATCGACGAATAGAAAAACGTGCACGTAACTTAATGTCATGATCAGCATACTTTTAAACCGCACGTTCAGCACTTGTTTTGATCGTTGTCCAAGTCTCTATGTGCATCAGAACCGTTTTCTTAATAGAATGCTGCTTGTGACTCATAGTCTGCCGCCAGAAGTGATTTAAAAGTGGTGTTTTGAATGGCAAGTTTCGTGATGTTTAAAAATCTATGCTTGCTGTCTACTCCAAATCAACTAGAGTGTCTATAAAACTTCACTGAATATTAAAAAAAGTAAAGGTCTTCAGATATCTGACGCAACTGTATTTCTTGTTGTGGTACAAATATCACATTACCACTCTGCTGTACATGAATGTGAGCCAACGAACCTGACAATGGTGCCGTACTGAACTCGTAACTGTAAGCGTCAACTGGCTACCTCTATTCTACCTATCTGATAAATATAAAAATGGCCTATCTTTGTAGAAACTTCTTGGCTTGTTTCTTTAATCTTGCAAATGTCCCAATTCTTGCAACTTGACACGTCGAAAATGGCCCTTGAAGGTAAAATAAAGACCAAAGTTTGTTTAGAATAGAGGAAATGTTGGCCTATTGCAAAGCAGAACAAAGTTCAGTTATATGAACAGTTGGAAGAATACAACAATGAAAGTGAACATCTTATAGGAAATATAATGCTGGTCCATACCTCGTTATGTATAATGTAGAGCAGTGCGTGTGTGTGTGTGTGTTTGTGTTTGTGTTTGTGTTTGTGTCTGTGTTTGTTTGTGTTTGTTTGTTTGTTTGTGCGTGTGTGTGTGTGTGTGTGTGTGTATGTCTGTTTGTGTTTGTTTGTCTGTGTGTGTGGGCTTGCGCGTGTGTGAAGGTGTGGGTGAGGGAAACTGAATATGTGTGTGTGTGTGTATGTCTGTGTGTGTGAATGTAAGTGGATGTATGCGTGTCTGCATGTGTATTTGAGTAAGTGTGTGTTTGAGAATATATGTGTGAGTAAGTGTATATGTGCGTGAGAGAGTAGTGAATGGGCGTGTTAGTGTTTGGGAGTATGTGGGTGAGTGTATGTGTGAGAGCGAGAGACTGTGATTGACTTCAGTTTACGTGTGAGAGAGAGTGTGACTGTGAGTATATGAGTGTGTGATTGTGCACGCGTGTGTGAGTGTATGAGCGTGTGATTGTGCGAGTGTATGACTGTGCGAGTGTGCGAGTCTAGGTGCGCGCGAGGGCGAGAGTGTGAATGCGTGAGTATGTGTGATTATGCGAGGCATTGAGGATGTAGTGTGTGAGCGTGTAGTATGTTACGGAGTGCATTTGTGGGTGTGTGCGGGTATTTGTGCGTGTTTGCGTGTGCGCATGTGTTGGTGTGAGTGTGTATGTGTGTAACTGTGTGAGTGCAAGTGTGTGAGCGTGTGACTGAGTGTGAGTGCGTGAGTACACAAATGTGTGAGTGTGTGTGTGTAGGAGTGTGAGTGTGTGAACGTGTGTGAGTGCATCAGTACACAGTGTGTGAGAACGAGTATGTATGTAAGTGAGTGTGTGTAGAGGAGTGTGTGAAAGAGTGTGAAAAGGTGAGTGGGCATGCGTGTGAGTGTATGTGTCACTAAGTGTGCAAGTACGTGACTGTACGAGTACGTGAGTGATTGAATGTGCGAGTGTGTGTAAGTGTGCAAGTGTGCGAGCGTCTGAGTGTGGGTGCATGAATGCGTGAGTATGTGTAAATGTGTAAGTATATGTGTGTGTGTGAGAGAGTGTGCGAGTGTGTGAGTGAGTGTATGTGAGTGTGTGTGTTAGTGTGAGTGTGTGAGTGTGTGTGTGAGTGTGTGTGTGAGTGTGTGAGTGTATGTGTGTGAGTGTGTGTGTGTGCGTGAGAGTACGAGATTGCGAGTGTGGGAGTATGAGTGTGTGGATGTGAGTATGTCAGTGTATGAGTGTGTGAGTGCGTGTGTGTGCCTGAGTGTGTGAATGTGTGTGTGAGTGTGTTTGTGAGTGTGTGCGCTTGTTGGTGCGTGTGCCCGTGTGTCTGTGTGAGTGTGTAAGTCTGTGAGTGTGTGAACGTGTGTACGTGTGTGAGCGCATCAGTACACGAGTGTGCGAGAGCGAGTATGTATGTAAGTGAGTGAATGAGAGTGTGTGTAGGAGTTTGCGTGTGTGTGTGTGTGTGAGTAAGTGTGCAAGTACGTGACTGCACTAGTGCGTGAGTATTTGATAGATTGAGTGTGCGAGTGTGCGAGTGTCTGAGTGTGGGTGCGTAAGTGCGTGAGTATGTGTAAATGTGTAAGTGTGTGTGTGCATGAGTGTGTATGTGTGCGTGTAAGTGTGCGATATTGCGAATGTGCGAGTATGCGAGTATGAGGGTGTGAGAGAGTGAGTTAGTAAGGGTGTGCATGTGCGGGTATGTCTGTGTGAGTATTAGTGTGTAAGTGTATGAGTGCGAGTTGTAAGCGTGTGTCAGTGTGAGTGCATGTATACGAGTGAGCGAGTGAGTGAAGGAATGTGTGTGTATGCTTGTGTGTGTGTAAGTGTGTGACTGTGTGAGTGTTTGCGTGTGTGACTGAGTGAGTGACGGAGTGTGTAGTATGAGTGTGTGAGAGAGTGAGTTAGTAAGTGAGTGCATGTGCGCGTGTGTCTGTGTGAGTACTAGGGTGTAAGTGTGTGAGTGCGAGTTGTAAGCGTGTGTCAGTGTGTGTGCGTGTATACGAGGGAGTGGATGAGTGAAGGAATGTGTGTGTATGTATGCGTGAGTGTGTGCGTGTGTAAGTGTGTGAACATGTGAGTGTGTGAGTGTGTGAGTGAGTGTGTGAGTGTGTGAGTGTATGAGTGTGTGTGTGTGAGTGTGTGTGTGTGAGTGTGTGTGAGTGTGTGAGTGTGTGAGTGTGTGAATGTATGAGTGTGTGACTGAGTGAGTGACGAAGTGTGTAGTATGAGTGTGTGAGAGAGTGAGTTAGTAAGTGAGTGCATGTGCGCGTGTGTCTGTGTGCGTACTAGGGTGTAAGTGTGTGAGTGCGAGTTGTAAGCGTGTGTCAGTGTGCGTGCGTGTATACGAGTGAGTGGATGAGTGAAGGAATGTGTGTGTATGTATGTGTGTGTGTGTGAGTGTGTGAGTGTATGAGTGCGTGAGTTTGCAAGTGTCTCAGCGTATAGTGTGTGAACGTGTTTGTGAGTGAGTGTGCGAGTGTGTGAGTGACCGAGTGTGTGTGTGTGTGTGTGAGTGTGTAAGTTTGTGAGTGAGTAAGTGTGTGATTGTGCGTAAGTGTCTGCGAGTGTGCGAGTGAACGAGCATGCGTGAGTGTGTGAGTGTGTGAGTGTGTGTGTGTGAGTGTATGAGTGTATGAATATGTGAGTGAGTGTGTGAGTGTGTGAATGAATTTGTGAGTGTGTGATTGTGCGTAAGTGTGTGCTTATGTGCAAGCGTGCGTGAGTACACGAATATGTGAGTGTGTGCGTGAGTGTGTGAGTGTGAGTGTGTGTGTGTGAGTGTGTGAGTGACAGAGTGTATGAGCGTGTGAACCTGTGAGTGTGCGTAAGTGTGTGCGAGCGTGCGTGAGTACACGGATGCGTGAGTGTGTGTGAATGTTTAATGTGTGTGAGTGAACGTGTAGTGTGTGAGTGTATGAGCGTGTGAGTGAGTGTGAGTGCTTGTTTGTGCGTGTGAGAGTTTGTAAGTGTGTGTGTGTGCTCGCGCGCTCGAGAGTGTGAGTGTATGGGCGTGTGAGTAAAACAATCACTCGAAGATTGACGTTAAAGCATGTTGCATGTATGCATTTGAACTGAAGACATAGTCTTTGAACTATCAGTATTTCGTCCAATTTTAATTTGAAAGTATTAAATTTAAAAAAAATTGTAACTGAATGGCATATCATGCACTAAAACAATTTTAAGGAACGTTGTACACAGTCAATGCAAGGTACTTTCTTTTTGGTGCGAACTTCAATAAAAACGATCCTACCAGTATATCAAGTTCTAAGACCTTATTAATTACAATCTCATAAATAGAATGAACCGAGTAATTAATATAAAAAAGTAGCGATGCTCACCACAGTACATTAAAAGGGCACACCGCTGAACAATACTAAATTCTCCTAACAGTTTTACAAAAAGTGTATGGAGACGAGTGAGGGAAATTGAAATGGTATGACTGGTAAGAAAATCCTACCTCGTCGATTCCCCTGTGTAGATCTTTGTAGCAAGAAGTTTTACCTGTAAGTTATTGAAACAGTATTTCAGATGAAATAAATTTAAGAAAATAAATGTTAAAAATCACTGAAATGAACTGAGGTAGAAGTTCATATTTTTAGCTGTAAGATTAATAGTAGCTATGAATAACTCGTTAACTCTCATAAAATGCAGCAAGCGAAAATTTGTAAAACTACAAATTGAGAAAAGCTGGTAATTTCCGGGATTGACACTATCGTCTCTCAATCCAACTTCGTCCTTACACCTTTGATAAAACATGCACAGCCACGCTGCCTTCATATGTTTTCAATTGTCATAAATAATTTAATTTTTCTACAGAAAATACAATCAAAAATGCTTCTATATATCAACTCTATAAACGAGGGACCCAATCACTAATCAGTAATAAGAAACACGCCTTGACTTTTAAATAAAGCACCCGGTATGGAAGCAAAATTAATAAGGAAAAGTGAGTTGGCCAAGTCAACAGCAGTAAAAAGGAAAACCTACCTCCTTGATGATTCCCTATTCTGCGCCGGTCACCTGTAAACGGTTGAAACATAATTTTAGATCGGGACCGTAGTAAAATCGACAAAATTGATTTAAAAAGCAAACAGTTGAAACCGAATTTGGATGGACCGTAGTACTAAAATTCGACAAAATTAATTTTAGGTTGAAACATAATTTAGATGGACCGTAGTAAATTCGACAAAAATTTTTTTAAAGCAAACAGTAGAAACAGAATTTAGATGGACCGTAGTAAATTCGAAAAAATAAATTTTGAAGCAAAACAGTTGAAACAGCATTTAGCCTGATGGACTGTAGTAAATTCGACAAAATAAATTTTAAAGCAAACAATTGAAACAGAATTTAGATGGACCGTAGTAAATTTGACAAAATTAATTTTAAAAGCAAACGGTTGAAACCGAATTTAGATGGACCGTAGTAAATTCGACAAAATAAATTTTAAAGCAAACAGTTGAAACATAATTTTAAATGGAACGTAGTAAATTCGACAAAATAAATTTTAAAAGCAAACGTGGATACTTACAGCGCGCGAGCTTGCACAATAAACCAAAGTGAAGTGAAGTGAAGCTGTATGTTTTCCTTTGATGTTGGGGCCTTTCACCGCTTCGGTTGTCTCTGTCAAAGCGAAAATAAGCACAGTTACTTGTTGCCACTGTCTTAAAATGCTGCAAGTTCGAACGTTTAGAAGAAAACTTTAACGCAAGCTTAAACTTTGCAAGGAAAATATTTAATTTCTTTTAGTTGCGTGTTGGTAGGCGATATTTCCGCTCGCGGTACTTACAGCTACGATAAGTCGGTATTAACCAAGGTTTCATCAAGTTCATCAATGACAGATTTTTGTAAAAGCGTTTTAGTATCCGCTTTTCATCTGCAACTGTGTTGAAGTGTAATTTATTTTAGTGAAATGGTCATATCAAACAGATTCAGTTGACCGAAGCTTTTTATCAGCCAGGTTTGCGTTGAATTTTATGTCTTGCATGTACTTGTAAAACCTGATTTGGACTCAATAAGAAGACATAAGCCAAACAAATTCAACCAGAACAAAAAATGAATCTAAAATAAAACTTAAGGAACTAATAAGTTCACAATAATTAAAAATAAAAGGGAGCAAATAGATGATATAATTTTACGTTCTTGTTTTGTGCACGTGCTTTCAAATGCCGACAACTGGTCGGTTCGTAGCGCTTCCAAAGGAAAATGTCTGAATGTACTTGTGTTTCATCCATGAAACGTCTATCACATGAAAACTGGCTTCCTCCAAAGTAACTTACCTTATTATGCCTTTATCTATTTCACTTTTTCTCGGAAAGTGAACAAAATATAGCGAGTACTCCGTTCATTTTCCAAGACTAGTTTTGACGAAACCCTCTCCATTCAAGATCTTGTTCCGAGTGAATTGGTGCCTTCCGAATAGTTTCAATTAAGCGGGAAATGTGAGAGCTCTGATTGGCTAAATTTCATTTAAGCGGGAATAGGTGGGATCTCTGATTGGCTAAATGTCCACCAATCGCAAAACAGTATGCAAACAATAGAAAAGTTGCATATTGGCAGTGAGAGGGGAGGGGGTCGGGCGTTTGGTAGGCAGCTAGATTAGTTTTTCCTTTCCCATCATTTGTTTTTTTTAAAATGGGATTTTAAAATATATTCAGTAAAATAAATTTCTTTTCGAGTGAATTTTCCGATTGGTTCGTCACGAAGAACTTCGTGAAGAAAGACGTTTTCAAAGCAAACCGTTGTTTTTAAGTCCGGACAATGACAATGGCCGTTTTTACTCCAGAGACGGACGTTTAAATCGTATTAAACACACCAATAGCTATCGAGGTGGATAGCTTAGGGTGTGACCATGGGCTAAACGATAAGGCGAAATAATTCGGCTTCGCCGCGGGTTGCCCCACGCGAACTCAACCAATCCCAGACGTTTCAATTAACTTGAAGCCCACTGATTGGTCGACATTTTTAGAACAGTGCTAAGGCCTATCCTTTTATCGTGAGACATGTACTTTAAATCAATTATCAGGAGTGGGCTCCCTGTGGCCAATTCAGGGTTCAGCAGAAGTTACTTCAGTTGCGAATGCCTGAGAGTGGATTGTTGAGCAGATGATATATAAACGTCGAAGAACTAATGAAACAAAAGATGTGTCCTGTACAGCCGCCGGGCATCTGTGGCACAACATGCGGTCAGCAGTCGTGGCAGCAGGCAGTCACGTGTTGGACGCCTGACACATAACATTCAGTGCATTCATTGGAAACATGGCGGACCACTTTGCGCCACCGAAGACGGATTTTTACCCCGGTGATAAACTAGGTCTTTTACATGCCAGCAGAGGTAGGTAAATCTTAAATAGCTTTACTTTCCGTATGTTCAATTTGATGTTGATAAAAGTGAGATTTTGTCGTCTGATTTTGTGCGCACCATTTGCTGTACTGCATGTATGTACACTGTTGACTGTAGTCTGCTGTCTGGCTGTCACTCACTCACTGTCACGTACTGTGCTGTGCAGTCTGGCGTAGTCTTGATGAGGCATGTTAACTGAACTACTGATGCAACAGAGATTGGTTTTTACTTCTTGCAGCTCCGTACCGATTTATAGTTCTCTTTTTCAACTGTCTGCTGACGTTTGGTTCCTATTTTTGTTACGACATGCCAAGGTACGTACAGCGAATGAGCAATACATAGCCTTTGAACAGGCTCATTTGTGCGAGAAATGGGGAAAGAGAGAGGAGGGGGGGGGAGCGAAGGGAAAAGGGAAAATGAGCCTACACGGAAAGTACTGATCACGGCCTCCCGCCCATTGACACTTGCGGTTTTAATTAATGACATCTGACACTCGCCGGAACTGTTAGAAATCAAACACCGACGCTTTATATAGAATGTCAAACTGAAGAAAAGCCGTCTTCCGAAGAGAAATGAAATTACTCAGTTCTAGAATTAA
>JAOBYG010163644.1:0-10503 GCA_025403545.1 Epizoanthus stellaris
TTTACGTTTTTGTTTTGTTTTTGTTTTTATGGAGTTTATTTTTGCGGAAATTGTTTTTGCGGGAACTTTTTTTTTGCGGGAACTTTTTTTGGCGAATTGTCCAAAAACCCGCAAAAATCGCAAAAATAAACTCCCGCGAAAATAAAATCCTACAGGGTATTGTAAAAGCTATATGAATGTGAAACATGTTCGCTGACCAAACTCCTGGAATAGAAAAGTGCTGATAGTATATTCTAAGCCATCCGCCTTACGTTTTCTTACAAAGCAGGAACAAACAAGTATTTTCAACGTAGCTGTCCAAAAATCAGTTGCTCTTTGTAAAATACAGCCGAACACTGATATTATTGTTCAAACAGAAACAATTTATCACTTCTCAGCAGTATTAAACAACCAGCACAACGATTCTGGCATTTACAACCTCCTAACTGGCATTAGACACGACACGACACGACAATTTTATTTTGTACCGCGCAGGTTTACAAATTGGATTTACGTAAAGGAAAAAAAGATCAGAGAAAGGGTACAGGCCACCTAAAATATCTAATCTAGTTGCATGGTGGCACAATAATGTTATACTTAAATAGTGACCGGTTAGAGCTCAAAATGGCACACACGCATGCACACACGCGCGCACATATATATACACACACACATACACACACACACACATGTACACACACACACACCACATGCACAACAAAATCATTTCGCACAGACGGAATACTTTAGGGTGTACAAGTATTATTATCTCGAAGCATAGCATGACAGAGGCCTTAAGGTAGTCCTCAGTCTTGAGGCTGAGAATGGAACGCATTCGTCAGAAGACTAAAAACTCTTTCTGCACATGATAATAATAAATAACAACCTTTATTATTAACTCCCAATAGGGCTTTTCAGTTAACAATTACAATAACATTCTGATTATCTAATTAAAATCTGGTAGTTTGTCAACTATTACATTATTATTAAAAAACACTAAAATCTAAAAGACCTATGCAGACGGTAAAATTCAGTAACATGCAGAATGTGGCTGAATTAACAAAACTTTCTTTACTACTGCTGATCAATGAGGAAGAGTGTCTGTGGGCTGCCCACCATGGCACCTTGTGACGGTGACACCATCAGCCGCAGCAAGATAAGCGGGCAGCTCTTGTAATTGTTTGATAGTAGACACTGTTCTGTTCGTGGGCTTCAGTTTTATAAAAGATATGAAAATGGAAGAACATAAATCATTCACATGTCTTCTCTATTTGTTAAGTAATTTTAAAATTAAGCTCGACTGTTGCTCAAAAGTTGCTCCGGAAGGGAAACTAGTTGCTCAAAACTCCAAAATATGCTCACTAGCTGAAAGTCGTAGTACAATCTGTCAGGGCCTACTTCGTATAAAATATAAATACCACCTCGAAATTGCAGAAATGGAAAGAGCAAGTCTTAAAACTGGAAGCACTGATAAATTAGAGATAGCTAGTTAATAAGGGTTTGTGTGTCTGACAAATCTGCCCTTCAGTGTGAAATTAGAGCATGTCACCCTGGGACAATCCGGTGAGGCGCAGGAACAGGGGAGCGGGGAAAAAGTTACACTTGCCACCAAGTCGACTGAATAATCAGGAACTGAGAACAAAAATATACCAAGCGAGTCTCGAATAGGTACCCCTAATCTCTATGTCCTATGTATGTACTGAAAAGTTGGTTATTAGGTTGAAAAAAGCCAAGTTTTTACGGTAGCAATAACTGGGATGTGTATAAGATAGGCATAACGTAAAGCCTGGTCCTCACTAGTGAAATAAGCACAAGAATCATGAAGTACGCATGCGTAGAGGCGACATTTGAAGGTATACGTGAGGTGTCGCGAGTTTCCACTGGTGAAATAAAAATTTGTGCTTGTGCTTGTGTTTGTTTCATTCCTGTCCTCACTGGTGAAATAGTGAGATAAGCGCAGAAATATGTGAAATAAGCACAAAAATACGCACAAGAAAGAACGGACGTGTTCGTTTTCTTGTGCTTGTGCTTATGCTGTGCTTATTTCTATTTCATGAGTGTCCTCACTGGCTTGCGCTTATTCTTATGCTTGTTCTTGTGCTTATTCTTATTTCACCAGTGAGGACCAGGCTTTAAAGTTTAAGTCTGGCTACGGCACTGCAATCGTTCCGTTTCAGTTCAGGTTTAAGTTGACGGCCTGTATACATACACTGAGAGTTCTTTTAAGTTAAAATTTCTTTTTGTGAAGTATATAAAACTTGTAACGTCGATCTACGAATCAAACAGTGAACAAAGGAATAGATACGTTTCTGTTTCTTTTTCAAGTTTTCTGAAATTTATTGTTTTATTGGTCCTTCGAATTTTCTCTTTGCGCATAATATAAAATGCAGTTCTAGAATGGTCATTGAAACATTCTAATTTCATATAATTTCAAAGCATGAGAAAATGAACAAGTGTGAACAAGTGGATGGATAGAGTGAAAAAATTTCCATAGTTGTGTAATTCAGGGCTACTGAGAGTTAGTAAGAGATCAACATGAAAGAAATGCGCATGCATCAGTTCTCAATAGCTATGGAGGTTTATAGATTAATATATTAAAATCATTAGGATTATTTTTGGAAGTGCAAAGTGCCTCTGACAATTCCACAGGAAGCAATTATGATTCGAACAAAAGGAAGACTGCGAGCCGTCTCTTCCTTTTCCTCAGACCAGTAAACCAGCGAACTGAATGAGCGGCGAAGCCGCGAAACCGAGTGGCAAAGCCACGAGCGAGTCGCCCCCACCTGTATTAATTATGCCACACGGCCAGATCGAAACTTTTGCATTTCTCGGCAGAAAAATAGCAAAATAAAGGGACGGCTCGCAGTCTAAACAAAAGGAACATTTCCTATGCTGTTTGTCCACTCTATACGAGCTCTGACTCTCGTGTAAACAAAATATCTGAGACTGATGGAGTATTAAAGGCTTTGTTAACCATTATTATATATTATAAATACGTTGATAAATATATAATTATCTCTTGTATATACTTGTTATCCATCGGATATGGCGGATATCCCTGCGGCAATGCACTGCAAACTCCACGCAATCCATAATGTCGTCGTTTAAGCCTGGTTTCCATATGATCGCTGGGATCGCTGAAAAAATGTTCAGCGATCGGGAACGTTCTTCAGCGATCACAGCGATCCTGAACGATCCCAGCGACCCCGATCGCTGAGATAGAACTCGAGTCTATCTCAGCGATCACGGCTTGGATAGCTGAAAAATGTGATGACATGGTTTCCATATGATCGCTTAGATCGCTAGGTTCGCTGCACTTTTTTCTGCGATCCTGACGATCCTAGCGATTCCAGTGATTACATGAAAACAGGCTTTATGCAGGAGACAGTTTGTATAATTCGTAGTAAAAATATTGAGGCTGATCAGTTAAGGTTTTGTTATGTTTTTAATTCGTGACATCCCTGATCCCTGTTCCGCTGGTAACAGCAACTCATCCGTTTCACTGAGGCCAGTCAATGCATGCACCATATGCGATACAATTCGCTTATGCATAAAACAGTTTATATTTCTGTATGAAACAAGAAAACACTAAATTTCGATTAAATATATTGAGACAGATCAATTAAAGTTTTGTTTATTTTTGTAACTAACAGTACAGACTGACTGTAATTTCAAAATGGCGTCCCAAAATATTTACTTTCAACCCTCGAAGTATTTTGGTTGCCCCTCAAACTGATCGTGTCATTTTTTTACATTTTTGAGATGTCGCTTAGTTAATTTTCCAAAGCTTCTGAGGTTTTTATAGTATATTAACAATTACAATCGAATAGACAATGAAACACAAATCAGTATACTGTATAGAACTGATCATCAGTAGGATACCTAAAAAGTATGCAAGACAGACTTACGTACTGATTAGAAAAGATGATTTGTATCAGTGTAAGAATAATAAAGATCGATGAACATTGATCATAATGTCATGCAACAGTTTGACTATCTTGTCACAAATGCGAAAAAAAAATCCCTTGACACTAACATTAACGCCAATGGAAGGGCAAAATAGTTCCAATTCAAGACAATTAAAGTGAAATTGGTGGTAATTTTTCTATAGTCAATTAAATGAACGCTAACGAGACAGAGAATACACGTTTTCTTGTGACAAATGGAACCTTTTTCTAATAGAAACATCGAATTGCTGAGTTAATTTAAAATGTACTGGAAATTAAATAGCAGACGTAAAACAAGCCAAAGTTCTAATTTCTACCTATAAGGAATAAAGTACGGAGCCCAGTTAGTGCCGTGGCAGCGCCCCGATATTTTGGCCGACTTTTTGGCCGACTTTTCGGCCGACTTTACTTTTTGGCCGACTTTATGGCCGACTTTACTTTTTGGCCGACTTTATGGCCGACTTTGTGGCCGACTTTTTGGCCGACTTTTTGGCCGACTTTTTGGCTTGTATATCGCAGGCTCAGACAGCATGATCCAAAATGGCGACAGAAGGAGGTTCCGATTCGCACTCACTGGATTCTGTGGAAAAGGTACTTCTTCCTTTACTTGTTTCATTTGCTGTGATTGCAGGGAGTTGAGAGAATGCACATTCTTAGTATCTGTAAATGTTTGTACGTTTTAGGTGTACGAATATCGAAGGAAAACTTCAAATATTGCTCACTGACGGCGAATATCTGTTGTGTGCAAGTTTGCATGGTGGACAGAAATGCAATAATGAAGAGAGAACTGTTGATCCTGTTATTTTTTGGAATTGTACAAATCGTTGACATAAGTGCTGTTTTACCCAATTATTCGCCTGCTTTGCAAACCGGTCTTGTCGAGCGAGACGATCTCATTGAACAATACTTCAACCAGGGAATTGGATATAGAGAGATTGTGTTGTTCCTGGGTTTACTGCATGGATGTTTATTGAGTATCAGACAACTGAAAAGAGTGTTAAAAGGTCGTGGCCTTGGAAGACGAAAGCACCGTGCCGATCCTCAAGAGCTTATTGATGCAATTGAAAGGGAACTGAATGGCAGCGGCAGTACGATCGGCTACAGACTGATGACCCAGAGACTTGTGCAAGGGCATGGTTTATCTACCGACAAGGAAACCGTTCGTCACCTTCTAAAAATTCTGGATCCTGAAGGAGTTGAGACAAGATCAAGGCATCGCCTGCGCAGAAGGGAGTACAAAGCAGCAGGGCCCAATCATTTATGGCATATAGACGGTTATGATAAGCTTAAGCCTTTTGGATTTTGTATACACGGGGCTATTGATGGGTACAGTAGACGCATAATGTGGCTTGAAGTTGGCCCCTCTAATAATAACCCTTGCGTGATAGCACAGTACTATATAGATTGTGTGCGACAGATTGGTGGAGCCCCAAAGATTATCAGAGGGGATTGTGGAACAGAAAACGTTCATGTTGCTGCTCTGCAGCGCTTTTTTCTTGATAAAGAAGATAGTTTTTTGTATGGAAAATCTATATCCAATCAGCGAATCGAGGCCTGGTGGGCCATTCTTAGGAAAAGTTGTACTGATTGGTGGATTCGGTTCTTCAAGGATATGAGAGATTCTGGCCTTTGTTGTGATGAAGATTGCGTGCAGGTCGAGTGTTTAAAGTTTTGTTTCATACCTGTCATTCGTGAGGAGCTGTACAATTTTGCTAAGCAGTGGAACTTGCATAGGATAAGGCCATCAACAAATGCAGAATCCCCTAGTGGTCGGCCTCATTTACTCTATTTCCTTCCTGAATTAAATGCCGCGAGAGCTGATCTTCTGACTCCAGTTCCATTGGACGATATCGAGCTCGCAGAGCAAGAATGCTGCATCAGAGATCCGGAACACGGTTGTGACGAAGACTTTTTTTAATTAGTTTCCATAATAATGCAGCAGAATAATCTCAGAATGCCTACAAATTATACGGATGCACTGATTCTGTATACAACCTTGGTACAAGAAATCGAAAGTATTTGACTCTGTTTAAGTTTGATGGGAACTGCATTTATGGCATTAGACAGCCATAAACCTTTCTCACGTTATTGAAAACCACATGTCAGCACTCTGAAAATGCCAGAAATAGAAAGAGCAGGTCAAAGTTAGTTAGTATACCGAAAATTTGGGGATTTAGTACTGAAACTGTGGCGCTGGTGAAGTTTTTTAAAACGGAAAAATTAACAGATAATGTATGGGAGGTTCGCGTTGGAAGGGCATTGATGCATTGATGCCCTCCCAGCCTCGATGCCGTGTAATTCCCATACATTCTCATTTAAAATTTCGGGTTATTTTTTTTTTTAAAACAGGGGTCAATTCAATAAAACTTTTTTACACGTGTAGTTTACAAGTGTAGCTATTGTCTTCGAGTCAGAGAACAATAGCTGCACTTGTAAATTACACTTGTAAATGTTTTATTGAATTGGCCCCAGTTTTAAATATTTGTTCTTTCTATTTCCGGCATTTTCAGAGTGCTGACATGCGGTTTTCAATAACGTGAGAAAGGTCTATGGGACCATTCCACATGGCATTGCGTTCCGTTCCAAAACTTGCACAGAACTGGCTCAAAGTTTAGGAACTGTGGAACCGTTTCAAATAATGGGTGGAACGGTCCCCTGTGAACAGGAATCGATCGCGATATGTTGAACGGTTCCAAGTTTGGAACGGAATACGGGTGGTACGGTCTATTGTGAACCGAAACGAGTTTTGAGTTTTCAAGTCTCTGTTAATGTCCGCCTACAAGCTCTGACGAAGTACTTAGTTGCGATTATTTATTACAGTGAAACCCGCAAACCCGTGAACGCTATGACAAATTTATTAATTGATCTATTGTTCCTCGACCAATCAGAAACGAGGTCGTAACCGCGCGCAAGCAGCAAAAACCGCAGCTGGGATGTGTTTACAAACCGATTTCTCGTTTATAGGTTTTGTCATATCAGGTCACAGATTTTGTCACTTTATACAATAAACCCATCACATCACCAAACTACAGAAATTCCTTTTCAAATGATTCTGAAATTAATAAATTCCGCAAAGATTGTCACAGCGTTCACGGTTTTGCAGGCTTTCACTGTAATCACTGTCATCTATATTAATTTTAAACGTGCAATAATAATAAAATAATAATAATAATATATTTGTACTCGATAAGTCTTTTTGGCAATTATCCACATCAAAAAGCGAAGTGAACCGCAAACTACTGAACAAATTAAAACTGCTGGAACATCAGTGTTTGAAATCATGATAAAACGTTTAAAAAATGTTGTTCCCGATATTAAATAGTTTTGTTCGTCAAAACACTCTTCCGAATTATTTTAAACTACTTTTAGCCAGCTTTAATACAGATCAGATAAAACATTTTGTAGCTTCTTACTGAATGAGTTTAACACTTCAACTTACAGTATACCGGTCGCACGTAAACTGTTGCATAAGAACGAGCAGAAAACAGGCGTGGATATAGGGGAGGGCCTTCAGGGCCGCCCCCCCCCACACACAAACTTTCGACGGGAATTTTTGCAAAGGATTTATAAGAAAAAACACTGAAATTGGACAACAGACGACGTTTACCGGCCCCTCTTTCCATGATTCGGGTTCCTGCCCTCCCTTGCTCCTTTTTAAATTGTCTGGATCGATAAAATATGATTTTAATGTTCATATCTAAATATGTAGCACCCACTCCAATTCATCGTTGCTGCCGATCGCACGTGCTTGTGTCACTGCAACGAATATGAGCAGAAAGCACCTATACCGCTTAGCAAAAGTTTTGCGGCTCAGTATTGTATCGCCGCCTCTCGGGCTGTATACCCGTTCACATGTCAGTTTCATCCCGGGATAACTGTTTACGTGCAATTTGCCATCGCGTTTCATACCGGTGCTTAGGACTCGGACGGAATCATAAAATTAAATCGTCCCGCTGGCCTACGCCCCGAAACCATGTAAACAACAAAAAGGAAATGACCACATACCGAGATGAACTTGTCCATGTGAATGGGTCCTATATTTAGCTACTGGTCATGGTCGGTCACGCCTCATCTCTTTAAATCTTCTTCCAATTTCGCACTGGCTCGAATGCCGTGACTTTTTCTTCTTCTATAAAAGTCTTCATGAAACAGAATAAACAAAAATGTCGCTCTTCCAGCACCAAAAATTCAGTCCTAGTTTGAGCCAGTGAAAGGAAATGAAAGTGAACAAAAAGTACTCCAGTCGAGTCCAAGCCAACTGTTGATAGCCTCCAATGCAGCCGCCTTATTTCCTTCGACGCGGGTTCCCTCCCTCGGAAAACGTTTTCCTCGCTCGTTTTCCGAGGGAGGGAACCCGCGGCGAAGGAAATAAGGCAGCTGCATTGGATGCTAACTGTTGATTGATCACGTGCTGCATTGGCGGATCAAGGGGCGTGGTTCAGGGGGTCTGGACTCCCCCCTTCTCTTCCTATTTGTTACATAATTACCACTTTAAAACAAAAAATGAGTAACCATTCACAAAAGGGATGGGGAATAACAGGGAAAAAGAATGGTCATCATAAAAATAATTTATGCAGAAAAATCAGGACCAGGTCAACTTACTGTGCAAGGTTTAAAATGTGACGACACGATCAGACTTCAGTAACAATGTTAAAACAAGAACTAGCAACATTTAATCAACTTCAATGCCAATTTTCGGAAATACTGTTTAAAACAAATCAAGAACGAGCATTGAAACCACAACATAACAACGCACGGTAGATATTAAAATAAACTAACAGATACCGTGTCGGTATTCCTTGACGCAAAAGTAGAACGTAGCACATGCAGCATTGCTTTCTGGGACGGTCAGAAAAGACCAATCCAGGCCTTTTTCGTGTTGTCAGCGGCTAATGCAAACGTTGTATACAAGCTGTTGCTACACAAACAAAACACAACTGGAATGTCTGTAAATATTCGTAAAGTGGCAAGTTCACAAAGCAATCTCTTAATAGTCCATTCCTTCACGAACGATATTAACTGACAAGTACAATATGCTTGTACCTTTACACGGTACACCAGTAGGAACAAAAACCGAACTAAAACTCCATGGGCCTTGTGCAAATAAGATTGAAATAACCTATCAGCAATCAGAGGACTACTGTCAATATTTCTCAGATGTTTGTAATGCACATATGCAAGCCTTGCTGCATAAAGAAACTCAAGCAAATTCGTTTTGCCACTTTCCAGATGCGAGGATATTGTTAAATTCCGCTCGGAACTCTGTGTAGTTATCATACGTTGATGGTACTTCAAGGATACATCCGCACGTGTGAGCAATGGGCCGTCTTGCGAGGCCTTCCAACGTAGTGAACTGCACAGTAAAACCTTCAACACATATTATGTCTGCACCGGTTACAAACTTGAGAAACGACTTCAGTTGCGATTTATCCAATCCTCGGATAAAACGACGAAGATAGTTCAATGCGGCACTTTCTGCATTGCTGTTTGCGGATCCACTCAACATGGCAAGTACTTTCTTGCTGGTAGGCTCGCTATCCTTATACAAACCACTGATAGCTTCAGGTGAACACAGCTCACTTTCTCTCGAAAGTCTTTGCAAGACCCCTCTCCAAGAGTCGGCGATATACCGCGGTCTTTGTACAATTTCTTTGTGCGCAACTTCTAATAGCAGACTCTTTACATTTTCTTTTTTGGGGATCTTTCGGCACTGGTATCGATCAAGTAGCTCCACTAGCTCCTGCTCTTCTTCGCCCACACTTCCATTGAGTGCTTCCACCATTACCTTTTCTTCGTCCTCAGCAATGTAACGACCAAAGGATCGGAGAAGATCTTCCTCGCTGATGTTTTCTTCCCCAAACATTACACTTATTACAAACGCCTGGCAAAGCTTGATTGGAAAGTACTGTAAATCTAGATATCCTTTTACAAGGATACGTCCGATGGAAGTCCATTGATCCATCTGAAAATCGTGCCTTAGGGATGGCACCCTCTCCCTTTCGCCCAAGGTACAGTTATTATAGAATTCGTCCCAGAAAGTGGAGATCGCATCACGGTAGATGCCTCTAACATCTTGGCCCATCTCTGCCTTTCCACTTGAATCAACCATGACGAACTTCAGTTCCTTGTTCATTATCTCATCGCTAGAGAATTCCTTCAGGAAATCTGGTATCACTCTTGCTCTGTTTATCCTTAAATTGAATTGAATTGAATTTAATTACACTAAAACAAAGTAAGGCAAGGCAAGGCAAGGCAAGGCAAGGCAAAGCAAAGTAAAAGTCGAGTCGAGTAGAGTCAAGTAGAGTAGAGTTTACAGAGAGAGAAAAAAGGCCAGGTAGTAGTCATATTGAAATGATGAACCTACCGGAGTAGTTTCACTTCACCAGCTCTGGTTCCATCGCCCCCGCTTCCACTAGCTCCAGTTCCATCGCCCCCGCTTCCACTAGCTCCAATTCCATCGCCCCTGCTTCCACTAGCTCCAGTTCCATCAACCCTGGTTTCACTAGCTCCAATTCCATCGCCCCTGCTTCCACTAGCTCCAGTTCCATCAACCCTGGTTTCACTAGCTCCAATTCCA
>JAOBYG010163755.1:0-10503 GCA_025403545.1 Epizoanthus stellaris
CCTTACTGATTAAATTTTGACACACTGAAACGTATCTTGTTACCATTTTCTCGTGAGAACGGAGATCTAACAAAAATTTGTTGCTGCATTCGATCACTGACTGTATATTACAAACAAAAGCTTAACGATTAAGCTAGTTTCGTAAAATATATTTTCTATAATATCTTCACAAAAAGTAGATACAGATTTAATACAGATTTAGTGTAGTTTAACTGGCGACATTTAAGCAGTAAATAAATGTGTATTGTTTCATAATTTATAATTATGGAATAGCCAATTTAGTGAGGACAATACCACGCCGTTTATGTTAAAGAAAATGGTACCTTTGATGAAACTGGCAATTCCAAATCTGATAACCAACACGTTTTAAAAATGTTTTCTTATCTTGGAGCTACAACAATGTCTGAAATATTATGTTTCCGCAATTTCGACAGCCGTACGTTTTAGTACTTCTAATATGCTTCAAAATTTGATTGTAGCAGTCAAGTAAATAGTTGTCAAACACCCTGTAATGAATTCGCAAAAAGCGCAGTATTGCAATTAAGTTTGTAACTTCTTATGGCACAACATATATCGAAATGTGGACATTTTTGTCAAATTATCTCATTTATAACAGTTATAACAATTAAAACAGTCATCTTCAATTCAAATTATCACGAAGATTGTCATATATACTAGATCTATAATCCTCCATGTCCGCTGTATAGGAGCTTGAAGCAAGTTAAAGCTAGGTTAGCATTTAAACAATGATGTTGATATTTCTTTCAAATACCTTTGAAATTGATAAGAAATAATATTCTTTTAGCAAGTCACTTAGTGGATTTAGATAGGCACGTAATAAGTGTTGGTGTTCAAATCAGTGGATAAACGATGGCAATTAATTTCGCGTTTCAAGAGCACCGATAAAGCCTTCTTTTCACTATCTATAGAAAAACAAATCCAATGACAAGCGTAAGCACAAGAGACCTTGATTAACCGTGTAAACGGGCTTGACGCAAGAACACGCACCGACGCAAGCGCAAGTACAAGGATAAAAACTTTTCCTTTTCCTTTTCCTTGTTCTTGCATTTTGCTCGTGCCAACGGAACACAACGCACGCACAAGGGAGTCTTCGACATCTGCTTATATTGGCCCAATCAAACACTCGCCGTTTCACAAAAGGAAGACTAGTAACTGCCGAAAATCTTATTTCACAGTTCGTTTTAACTCGATGCAAATCTCTTGTACTTGCATTTGTTCTTTTTGCTTGTTCTCGCGTCGGTAGTAAAAGCCAGGCTTATAAAGAGTTGCAAATAGAAATAGTTCGATACATAATATTACGTTAAACAAGATAAAGATAGGGAGAAAGTTTTAGCGGACAAACAAACATCGAATAAGACGACAGAACTTTGTTTGATCCTCGTGTTAATCTTTAGCATAATTTAAACAATAATGTGAGCATTTAACAATTATTCCACGAACGCGCGTTGAATATGAGGTCATAGATAGCCAAAGAGGTGCGCAGTGCCGAGTTGGTAATATCCAACAAGCGTGTGTGGAATTGTTGTTTTATTAAATACCAACTACTGGTTTATATAAAACTTGCTCGTGTTTTAAAATAAAACATTGTTTCAGTTCCTAAATCAAACGGAACTCAAAACTTTACTTCCGTTTTCTGAATAATAACAATCACATGACTTGTACTACGTGCATGCATGTGCAAGCCTCAAAAACAAAATTCAAATCAACGCGACGGTCAGTGAGATTTTCAAATAATTTCTTCAATGCTGGATTTTGCAAAGTATTGGTGGCTCTCGTCTAGAAGAGCTTTACAACAATTAACAGCAACGTTAACCCGAATGGAAAAAGTTGTTCTGGTCTTGATTGAACATTTACAACATGACTGTGCAATTTATCAGGTGCTAGAAATCGTTTGTCGACATGTGTCACGTTGTTTCCCGTAAGAAAAATTGAATTGCTGAATCAGTATTGGAGATCTCTTGGAGCCCGGAAAGAGTTTCAGATACAGTATATATGCTGATCAATCGCGATCGTCGGCCAACGTTCTCGGCTGGAGAAGCGATAAATGGAAGTGCTTTAAATAATTCCGAAGTTCAATGGCGGACATACTCTTGCAGTCATTTGAAGGATGGACAAACTTTGCAGGTCTGAAAGTGTTATCTGTTGTTTCATCCTTTTGAAAAAGCAGTCTAAACAGTTTGCTTTTATAAAAGCTGAAACTATTGTGAAAGAACAGAGTTTGCAGTGTGGCGGAAAACGAGAAAAGTAAACATTTTATGCAGGACTGATTTTCATTGAAGTGATTCTGCAACGTTTGCCATCTTGTTACGACGTGTGGAAAACAGTCGTACATCTGGCTTTGAACTGAATTTACTGGCGCAGGGTCTGGAAGGTGTCTCCAAACTAAGGTAAAACTCTTACATAACAGTTGTGAAATTGTTTTCATTGTCACTGATTTAAACAATAATGAATCTTCATGTAATTTTCAGTTGTTGTATTTTGCTTGATTCTGCGAGTGCTCGTTCAGTTGCTTTTGAAGATGAATTTGCTGTATTGATAGTAGATACGAGCTGTAAATAAAGAGTTTTATGCTGAATTGACTTGCTCTTTTTGAAGGAACATGTTGTCTAGCATTTAGACAGCGTTTCTTTTATTGCATTCTTTTGTGAAATCTCATGTCGACAAGAAAATTATAAGCACTGCCAGCTTTGAATTTCGCGGCTACATTCCATATATGGTCAAACTAAGGTATATTAACTGTGGCTATCTTCCATATATGGTCAAACTAAGGTATATGAGCTGATTGCTAGTGAGAAGGGAATCAGTCAAATTGCTAGAAGTCCAATATCAAGTGGTTGGTATTTAATAATTAATGTTATTAAAGCATTTGTGTAGCGTTTTCATTTAGATACGTCTCCCTGTGTGATGCTGAAACCATTGTTTTCGTGATACTGTTTGTAGGAGTAACATCTTCACAATGGCAGACAACAGCACTGGAAACTTCTCCAACAATGAACATTGGACATTTCATCCATGTCCTGTAGATACACCGCGTACCACGGGATTCAAGACTGCAGCCTACGTGTTGCTAATGTTGATATCATTTGTTGGTAACGTGCTAATAATCGACATTGTGCGTAGAAACCCGCTGCTTCGATCGACGGTAGACATTTTCCTAGCCAACATGTGTGCATCGGATCTCCTGGTACCATTGTTTACGATACCATATCGTATTAAAGAAATCTTTGTCGGCTCCGAGTGGTTTGACGGCGTATTCGGGACTATACTTTGCAAGCTCGTACCTTTTGCTATAGACGTATCTTCTGCAGTTTCCATTTACAGTATGCTGGCAATCGCCGTTGAAAGGCTGCGCTGCGTTGTTTGTGCGACAAAGCCAATGCTCTTTAAGGTGAAAGCTCGCTACCGACTTATTGCTCTTATTTGGGTCTTGTCGGTGATCACTTACTCTGTTTACTTCTACACTTTTAGACTTGATCCTGGACCCAATTCCAGAGTAAACTGTCTTCCCGAATGGTACCCTGACTACGAGTATGATCACAGAGCAGGTCAAATTCATTTAACCACCATAATAATATTACTGACTGCAGTACCTCTGATCGTGATATCCGTGCTGTACGCAGCTGTAATCGTATCGTTATATCGACAAAAGATAAGAATAGCCGCTCATCTGGCTTCTAAGGCATTGAGACGACGAGCGAAACAAAACAGAAAAATCACGTGGATGCTACTGACAGTGGTTGTGGTTTTTTCCCTGGCTTATGTTCCTTTTGCTGTTTACTCATTTCTGGCGCTTTATGGTGGGCGTGGTTTATATAAGCTTTGTAATTTTGACTTCATTTCCTTCTTTCTGTTCTACATCCCCACTGCTATAAACCCGGTGGTGTACTTTGTATTCAATGACAAGTATCGTCGGGGGTTACGACAGCTACTCTGTGGTACAGCCACTTGTCAATCATGTCAAGGACCTAATCATCACCCTGACAACCATGCATGCGCAGCAGTCCAAGGTGGAGATTTTGAAGCCATCGAAATGGTAGAAATTGTTCATGTACAGCAGTTATAGACCTTTCACGTTGCTTTGGTGCTGGGCGGACAGTAGCCTCAAACACTGAACAAACGGTGAAATGCTGAGACACGCTCTGGACGAAGCGTGTAGTTGTTTCACAAGAGCTAATAATTGGGTTTTGTAAGTATGAGAGGAGGGGGAGGGGTGGCTGGTCTCCAAGTTGTGATATAGTCAATATTTGAGAATAAATTATAGTTAGTGTCTCATCACAAGGTTGCCACGGGCCAGAGAAAAGTCAGGGAAATATTTTTCAAGGTAGAGGGAATTTTGGATCAAGTCGGGGAAGTTCTAAATTTCTCGTCAAAGTTGGGGAATTTTATATTTTGATTGCCAAATTGCGATTTACAGAGCTAAATTTCAAAAAATAAATTGGGGGAAAGCCGCAGAAGTTCGCGCCGTGGTTAGGCGCTCGCAATTTATCCATGCACTGACTAGATCACGTATAGTCTGTGAAATTATTTTGTTATCAGGGAACAGTCAGGGAATCTTTTTTGACCTGATGGGTGGCAGCCATGTCCTCATAGAAAGAGGGACCTTAGGAATATTCTAAAAATATCGACCAATCAGTGAGCTTTAAGTTAATTAGAACTTCTGGGATTGGTTGAGTTCCCCTGGGACGGTGAAACCAGAGACTAGAACGGCGGTTATAAATATATTTCGAGCTGTTTCAGCGTTATATGGTGAAACATTAGCTTTCAGGTATCTCGCTATTTCGCTATGTCTCAAATTCATTTACGTATTTCTCGACAAAAACACTAAAATAATACCAAAAGGGAATTTACTCCAGGGAAGACTCCAATATCACGAGGACCACTAGTTAACCTGGGTCACGCTTTCATTTGCCTGTAAGGCGAGTTTAGACGATCTTGTACACTGGATGTGACTTGGAGAGTCGCCAGTATCAATTTAATTGACAGCCAGGCGAGATAGTCAACTACATTGTAACTGTAAAGAGTATTTATTTTAGAACCATGTAAAGATAGCAAAGATATGTGACTGATAACAAGAGCTTGTTAATATATATTAGGATTCCTGGCATAAGGTTTAGGTTAACTATTAAATATAGTCAGATGACCTTACTAGTTCGGGAAAACGTTCAAGAAAAACCAAACACTTATAAAATTTGAAAAAATTTATTACGCTACTCTTTGATTAAGTGGCATAATTTCAAAATGTTGCAATTAAAACAAGCACTAATTTGAAAACTTTTTTTTGCTTGAGCAGATATGTATAAAGAATTACAGCTTTTAATTTTCCAAAGTATTTGAGCCGTTCTCTCCGTACGCGTGATAGTTAAAAAGTTGAAATGATAAACTGAAATTGATAAGATTAGAAAAGGACTATGCAGAAACTACTTAAAATATCTTGAACTACTTAATATAAGAGCCTATTTGGGTTTAAGAGCTTGATTTGTGGATATTTCTTGTATCGATGAATATCATTGTACTACATGTATTGAGATTGCGTCAGAATATAACCAGCTTACACAGTGGAGATGAGAAAAAGAATACTGATCTCGTCCCCAGATCGCGTTTTGGAAACTTCAAGGGAAAATGTGAGGGGTGTGGGCGGAAGAAACGAGATCTGGCAAAGTTTGATTACACGTGAGCCATGAATCAGGCGCTCACACCAACTGCGTATGCCCAAGTTCCCGTCAACAAACACTTGAACCTGATCTCCTCTTCAAGTCTCGTTTGGAAGCAAAACAAGATCTGGGGACAGGATCAAAGCATTCTTGTTCCCAGAGCCCGCGTTCTTTTAGGCCTGCGGCGAGGAACCAAGGGTTCTGGTCGCAACGGTTCCGGAGGTCAGAAATTCTTTGACTTTCGGAGGTCGAAGAATGAACGCAAAATACTTGTATTTGCATCGATCTTCATCGTACTCCTTTGATATGCCACAGATCGTTGTTACATTTTCAAAATGACCACAAAACACCAACATATACTCGGCTGGGCTGAGAGTACGTTTGTTTTGGATTTTGGAATAGTGCATAGTACGCATGCGCGAGAAACCGTTGCAACCAGAGCCCTTCGTTTCAACCAGAGATATTAAAGAACGTGGGCTCTGGGTACGAGAATGAGGATCAACGGTGTACGGGAAGGGCATTAATCCCTATTATAAGGTACACGGACGGCGTGTAAGTAACGAATCGCAGCAGGACAAAAGAACTACGTTTGTAATCACAACATGTTCGAATAATTTCGCTTACTCAGGAAGGCAATAATATACTCTAAAACAACATCTGAACTGCTCAACTTTCTTTCCATAATGTATTAATTTCGCCTATGGTGCCCGCTATTTACAATATAATTAAGATGAACACCAAAGATTCAAAAGTAAGATACGTAAGAAGTATCCAATCAAAGGTAGATTTTATACTCGCGTTCGTTCACCGCTCGTTAAGGTTTTAAGATATTTTCTTTTGCAAAAGCGTGTCGGTTCGAACAGGTGTTCTAGTAGATTTGATGTGTGGCTTTTTACTGATCTTCAAACAAGAACAGCAACTGTAATTGTGGGACCCAGTCACAACATCTTACTTCTTCTTAGTAGTCTAAGTTCGTCCAGTGCACAGCCAACTGTCATCACAAAAGTTCAGTGATTAGCAAAGTTCGAAAACATGAAAGGGAACTGAACCAAAAATCAAATCAAACAATTAGCATTTCTTAATTAAAAAATTGCCAGATTTAGGCATCCTAAAATCCACAATCGGTCAATGACGAATCAACACCATGGCGACAAAACGACACACGAAATTGTCTGCCTCTTCCAACTTTCCGAGACTATAATCCTTTAGAAAAATGCCCATTTACATACAGACCATAAAAACACTAACAGTTGAAGCAAATTCTTGCCATATCGTGCTCTTGAGAACCGCATCTGGACATGTTGCTGAGATATTCCGGAAAACCCGAACTCCTTTCTTCTTCAAATGCCGCGCCATTTGCAAATCGTCACCTGATCTTTCTTCAAATTCCTGTGCCTGGAGTGCATGCTGTATCGCTGATGTAGTTTTGACACCGCGGACTGGGTCAGAGCTAATCTCTAGAGAGCCCTCCCCTTCCCTTGCATGGAGTATATCTTCGGAAGTGTTCGAAGTTCTTCAGAAAGCTTCGGAAATCCTTCCGAAGTCTTCGGAAAACGTTAAACGATTTCGGAAAGTTTTTGATGATATTTGAAATTCTCCGAAAACCTTCGGAAATGCTCGGAAATGTTCGGAAAGTGTTCAGAAATCATGGTAAAGTCAGGACATCTTCGGAAGGGCTTACAAATATTCAGAGATGTCCGAAAACGTTCGGACAGTCATGAAAATGAACAACAGCAAACTGCAAGGTTACAACTAACACTCTCTTGGTTTGGCCGTACGTAAATCAAGTAAATACGGTGGAATCTACCCGTTTAATACCGACGAATATGCAACGGTTTTGTAGCCTTCTGATTGGTTGTATTTTTTATGGCATGGGATAAAACAATTTTATATGATCTTCAGCTTGTGTAAATAAATCAAACTGATTGCAAGGCTGGCACTACAGTAAAAGGGCAGATTTATTGGGCGATATTTCGACTAGTAGAACTGGTCTTCTTCGGGGCCAGGGCTATAATGAAAATAACGGCTCCTAAAATTTGAATTCAAATTGTACATGAGTAGTTAATAGTTAATGAGATACACGTCTGGCAGCTGTATCTCTTCAGCTTGTGGGTATATATAACCTTCGTGTCACTGATGTAACTCTATTTTAGCAGTTAAATAAATGGAAATCTTGGGATTTTTTTACTAAACCAAAGAGAAGAAAAATGAACGATATAATATGAGGATGTATAGGTAATACATTAAAGTTTTACAGTTATTGTACCATCACCAGCTCAATCCGCTAATATGCATATTTTATGCAGTCATGACAACTACGATAATTTTATTCATCTTTAGATCAGAACCCTTTTATAAATATTCACTTGTAAAGGCCAAGTAACAACAACTCTTTCTGTTATTTTAAAACTCGTGAAAGACAGAACACCAGTAAGTATCACATTTAACGTGAAGATATTAATATCTTTTGATTCTACACCTTCTAGTTCTGCGACAACCGACTAACTACTGCAAATTAAAAATTCTTTGCGGCTAAGAAAATTGCAAAGCAATTGCCACCTATGTTAGTTAGACATATTTTAAATGGACATATACTTTAATTTGCTTTTAGAGAGGCACGCGAAACAATGTTGTATTAGACTTGCTGTCTCTGACTTGCACTCAAACGATGACATTGTTAGCACTCCGTCATAATTACGTATAAGTGACACCTTGCTAGAATTCTAGCAAAGTAGTCTGGTGCATTTTTTCCTTTCTTAATGATGACATGTGTTAAATGAACTCTGTTTTTGCAAGACACTTCAGCACAAGTTGTCATTTTAAACTGACAAATGCCAAATGAGAAAACCCAAAAGTAGAAGGTTGGGAAGACTAGATATGCTATTTGCATATGAAAAACTTAGTCCTGCCATCTTGCCATTTCACTGCCTGTTCACTAACTACAAATGGTAGAATTTGGGTTTGATGATATGAAATCTTCAAAACAGGAGTTTAAAATATTCCAATACTACTGAACTGAGTACATTTATCTTCTTAAACACAGTAAGTACAATACGATTCTCACTTTGGGGAAATTATTAAAGTGTGTCTACATATATGAAAATTCTGTTTCTTAGTATTTTCTAAAATATATGCAAATTGCAGTACCTATTAATTTGGTAGTTATCACGTAGTAAACAAAGTATGAATTGATAAATTAAAGATGTTGTTTTTTAAAGTAATCAATTTGTCAATCGTTATTTCCAAAATAATTAACAGTTTATGTGATCTTCAGCGAGTTGTGAGCATAAAATCTTTGTTATACCGTGTTGTAATTCCATATATATATTATCTGTTATACAACAATTATAAAATAGGGTAGATATAACGCGCGCTCTGATGAGATGAGCAAAAAGAATGTTTATATCAGAGGATAAAGACACTCGTTTTAGTTTCGTCTTATTCCTATTTTATAAAAGCAATATAAAACGGCTGCTTGTGTCTATAAACTGTAATATAAACACACCGAAAGTCGTAGAGTACTCGAGAAGCAAGAAACACTCTGCTTCGCCTCGTGATCCACAACTTCCGGCGTGTTGATATCACAGTTTGTATACACTCGCAGCCGTTTTATATTGCCTAACTCATACATAAAGCACTTTTGTATTGGCTAAGATCGATGTTATATCAGAAGCGGCAATCAATAGAACATGCTTAATGTTGCACTAATTTGCTGTTATTGTTGTTGTTGTTGTTGTCGTCGTCGTCGTTGTTGTTATTACCTTACAAAAGCAATAAGTTCATTCAATATATTTTTTCACTGTTATAAACACTTGGGCTGTTGGGGCAACACGAAATAAACTTCGATTTGTTTTGTTATTTTCTATATATCAATCCAAAGAAAGAATTGTGTTTCTCACTTGAGAAAGGTGTGTTCTAACAACTAAGAGAGAGTTGTGTCTATCATAGAGACTGTGATATTAATATGTGTCAACTGATAGAGAATTATGTTCAACTGACAATAACTTTTTTATCTTCGGTAATGTAGCTAACTGATAACAGAATATTGAACTGACAAAGGATGTTCGGTATAGTTACAACGTACTAGATAAATAGACAATAAAGATTACGGGCATAAATTTAAAATACTACTACTATGGTTTCTGTGACTGAAGGGTAAAATGTGTTGGATTTAGTTTGTATTTGCCCGCGTTGATGCATGGAATAAAAATGTCTATAATTCTCACGAATTATCAAGGAGGATCAAAATAAAATGATTATTTTAAGATGAAATGTATGGAAATATTCCGGACACGAAATAAGAGCAAATGTATGACAAAATCAAACTCGTTAGAAAATCATCCACATTCAAGTACAGATGAAAAAGTTCGCGAAATAAAGTATTGCATTTATGTTGTGAGTTGTACTGGTTGTGTTTATACTTGAAGTCGATATTTTTCGAACGATTTTGATTTTGGACGGGGGAATGGTCCAACTTCTCCTCTAGCTTCTTCTGTGGCCGCCTTGCTGGGAAATTGTTTGTACTTACCTATGCTTATCGAACTTAATTAAAGGTAGATAAATTGGGAAATTAGCGTTACTAGCTAAAAACAGAAAGCGTTACGATGAAAAATCCGAAAGAAGGGGTTGGTAGAACCTCCCCCTAAATGCATGTGTGGAATTTACGGTACAGTCAATGACCGTATGCAGCAATTATCATATGCAGCAAAAAAAGTGAATTCGCTTTGACCACTGCATGGAACATGTAAAACATATTTATTCCACACTGATAAAACATCTCAGGTAGGTCTTTTGCACTGTAAAATATCCAGTCGATTCCTCATTTGTGGAA
>JAOBYG010163866.1:0-10500 GCA_025403545.1 Epizoanthus stellaris
GATTTCGCTTGACTGGCGCATAAGAGAGAACGAGAAAGGAAAAGAAGGGTCTGCAAACAAGTCACTTTAAAACGAATATTCGCCTCTATGAACTGAGCAGGTCGTCATTGCAAGTTCCGTCGTTGTCGATAGATCGTCATTGTACGTTCGTCTTCACTGAATCTCTTACTTTTCTCGCCCGTTCTCACAACGCGTGCACCCGCACGCCTTATCACTGATTTTTCACTGTCAGTTGGGACAAGAGGGGGGCTGCTCACAGTTTATGGGTACAGGGGTTCAAAATAATACGGCTCCAATTAATGGAACTTCGACAAGGATTGCAAACATAAGCAATCGTGGTAATTATTAGAATGAAGATATTTTGTTTTATTGCAGTAACTTATGTTATCAGCTCCTAAATCAAACAAATTCCGGTAGTGAGTGTCAACAGTAAGAGAAAAGCTGCACAAATTACTCGCAACTAAGTTGAACGCATGGTTACTCACTTTCAACTTCCTAAATGTTTCAGGTGTGTTTGTAACATCACTCTTGTTGCTACGTGTTAAAACACGAGTACTGCGAGTGTGCAAGTGCAGTGCCCATCAAAACCGAGCGAGATGTCATAACTGCTCGACACACGAGACAAAACCCAAAGTGTGACCATTCACTATTAACCCTTGGAGTACCGAGAGTCCCTTTCAAAACTGAGTGAGATGTATATGTCATAACTTCTCAAGACAACAAATAGGCACAACAGAAAGGCAAAACACAAAGTGTGACCATTCAAATGAAAGGAATGGAAATGGAATTTTGATGAAATTGTAAAAATACAAAAACTGCGACTTTGGGACTCGGGTTAATTCCGTAATATTTCTTTGGACATTTCTGTGAGATTAAGAAATTGACTGAATACAACAATACTTCTCCAAGAGAAATCTTGCTTCACCTGTGATGGTGTGTAGCCAGACATCCTAAATGCAGAGTAAACCAGTGGTACTTCAGCCTACAAGGGGACAAAGATATTTATCATTAAAACTAATTATTATTAGCGGACGTATCTCGAAATAATAGCAATCCTATCATTCCTACAGTGACGTCAAATTCCTACAACTCCAATCTTAATCCTAATCCCAACCCTAGTCCTTACACTAACCTTATAGATCTACAGAAAGGATAACTTACTTATTAACACTGAAATAAAAACATCAACATTTCATCATATTTGTTCCAACTAACCGAGAAAGAAACGAGGAGCTTGGTGACTAGGCAGAGGTAACGTACCTGGAGTATAAGCTCCACGTTGTGACAGGTGCATGAATAGAGTGGGGGAATACCGCTGACCGTCAGTGAGACAGGAAGGTGAACCTGGGAGGCAAGTGTTACTTTCTAAGTAAATCATATCATATATTGTTTATTCAAAACCCATATTACATGTTGCATAGCATGTTTGACAAAATAAATTGAAAACATATTCTTATTATTATTGGCTCTCGAATATTTTTCATCCGAATGCGCAGTTTTCCTTCTAATTCTCAGACCTTTCAGGATCTGCAGACAAAATCGTTTATTTAATATTTCCTACCACGATCAGGCCCTTTTGAGGGAAGAAAAAACCGCCAGAAAAAAATAAGAAAAAGATGATGTAAAGAAGAATGCCCGACACAAAACGCGCCAAATATCATACCATACGTCCAGATTTTGGACGTAAATATGATTGGCAAATTTAACAGTACCTATTGAAGGAGGCGTTTACATTACTAATTGGTTATTGAGCTACGAAAACGGTAACACAAGGTGACACGCGGGGTCAGTGGGCGGAACGACGTTTGACGCGTTTGTATCAGGTTTTCTTCTTCTTTTCTTCTTTTCTTCTTTTTAAATTTTTGTTCTTCCCCTCTCCCCAAGAAAGCGTGATTGCAGGTCATATCTTTCAAGTCCTGGAAAATTGCTAAACAATATTCTAGGTCTTTCCAATTCTTCCATGGTTCAATATAAACTATGCAAAAGTGTTTCTATATGATCGACTGTTTATTCCTGTCTCCAACTTTCTCACTTTCTGCCTGATGTTGTCTCTTGTTGTGTTGTACCTGTATCTCTGGTGGCTGCTCTGACTCCTCCACGGTGCTATTAACATCTCCTTCAGCCAATTTATCTCTGTCTGTCTCTACTTTCTCTTTTTCTGCCTTCTCTTCATTTCTAGCTTTCCTAAACTAAATAGGAATAAAGACGTAAATGAAGACTCGATCGAGTTCAATTGTACCTGATAAAAATCCAGTAAACAACCAACCAAAAGAACAAACGAACAAACAAACAAGCAAGCAAGAAAGCAAACAAGCATGCAAGAAAACAAAAAACCAACAAGCAAAGAAACAAGCAAGCAAGCAAGCAAACAAACAAATAAACCAGTAAATAAACAAGGAACCAAGGAAACAAACAAACAAGCAAACAAAAAAGCAAACAAGCAAACAAACAAACAAACACGCAAGCAAGCAGGCAAACTTGTAAACAAGTAAATAAACAAACAAACAAACAAAGTCCGTAGAGTCATGGAGCTGAAGAGACCAAGAAAACTACTAAATTGCAAAGCCGACATTTGCAAGTTGCCTGGTAATATTCTTGTATGAAAGATTTAAAAATAGTTCAGTGCATCAGACCCTTTTACGTGTCTTCCACATAGCTCGAAATATCACAACACACGTTTCAGGTTAGTTATGGCACACGTTTAGAGGACAAAACACACAACAACCGCGTTATTTGGAGCAGGTCTAGAACGGAGGCCTGGATTAGTGTTATAGTTCGGAGTATCGAGGTGTGCATTGAGAGACAGGAAAACAAGAGGATGCCTTAACCAACTCTACAATATCTACCTTCTCCTTGGAGTATTGAGGTGTGCATTGAGAGGAAGGAAAACAAGAGGATGCCTTAACCAACTCTACAATATCTACCTTCTCCTTGGAGTATTGAGGTGTGCATTGAGAGACAGGAAAACAAGAGGATGCCTTAACCAACTCTATAATATCTACCTTCTCCTTCTTCAATCTAACAACAGAGACCCGAATTAGTGTTATAGTTTGGAGTATTGAGGTGTGCATTGAGAGACAAGAAACAACAGGAGGCCCTAACCAACTCTATAATATCTACCTTCTCCTTCCTCAATCTAACAACGATAACTGGCGTGCTGTCTGGTTTGTCTTTCAGTCTGTCTGCCACTTCCTTGCTCACCAACTGTAACACAATGAATACAAATTTCTGCTCTGCCTTTCTGCGCATTGCTGCATCTGTCTAACTAAGTACGCTATATTTATGTACATGGCCAGGTGGAGGAAAAAGGAGGCAAATGCCCCCGCATTCTTGGTCCCGCGTATGCTGTTTATAGCGCTATTTAAAAAAAAAAAAAGATAAGCAGCAATCTTGGTGAATGATATTATGGATGTCCAAGAGCATTAACCAGAAACACGTCACCTCAATTGTGTTCATTCATCAGCAAACATTCTGGAGTTCTTTAAACAAACCGATCGCAGAATTTTGCTTATCAATGACACAGATAAATGGATAGATCAACAGATATAAATAAGATTGTAATAATAATAATAATAATGTATGTATAAGATAAGTTAAAAGTTTCAAAAGATATAAAACGATACAGAATCTACATAATAACCTACTATCACTGGGCTGCTGAGCTACGTGTTGGAAAAAGGGTGATTCTAAATCGTTCTGTGCACATGCGAGGAGCGGAGGTCTAATAACCCTCAAATAATCAATGTCCCCCCAAAACCGTTCAAAATTTACCTCGCATAGAAGAGTAGAATCTCGATATACCGAACATGGTCAATTAAACGTGCATTGTCAAAGAAAATTAACCTTTTACTGTTTTACATAATCAAATATAACTGGCAGGCTTTGCTGTATAGTGCAGGATGTCAAATAAACAAGTGGATTACAATTCACTAAAATGGATTTCTGAGCTCAGAGTAAAAAAATCAATGTTGTCATCAATTCTATAAAATCATGTTTTAAAAACAGTTAATCTGTGTCGTTGTGATTCTTGTATACAATTCTTTTGTTTCCTCGCTCGTGGTGATGCTCCCTTCCCACGTGATAATGTGACTTCTCTCGCACCTTATCAATTAAAACTTGGCAACAGAAATGTTATGTCTACAATACCATGAGAGGTTTCTGTACTCACTGATGCGTGAAGTCGCCGCACCCACAGATAGCCTGAACTAACAAGACTGGAGAATTTGAACAGAAAGTCCCATGAATCATCGGGGTCGCCTCCCATCATGAGAAACACAGTGGAGACAAACCAATCATGTCCGGGGTAGTCACCGTTTAATGTGTCTGTACAGTTAGTACATAACACAGGAGATGCAAGCAGTATGAATAGAGAGAGACAGAGTTAAGGAAACTCTTGACAGAAGATCATTATGCTAAAACGCCTTTGGTGTGTCAGCAGGACCGTAGCTAGGTTAGGGGACGGCCTGAGCTACGGGATATGGAGGCAGGCTCTCCCCCAGAAATTTTGCAACTTTGAAATGCTATTTCCAGCCATTTCAGTCAGGTTGCAATTCATACTATCTGCCGAAAACACCATAAATGATTAAGTAAGAGTATGTTTAAAGTTTCTATTACGGTCAAACCTCTACTAAGCGGCCGCCTATTCAGCGGCTGCCCTCTATTTAGCAGCCAGTTAGCTACGGCCTTTTCAGTGAATAGACCAACTATTAGCAGTGATCAACAGAAAATTGATATGGTATTTTTTTTCACTTGCCTGGGTGGCAATGCCAGAGGGGAACAGGGGTGGGGGCGATCAGCAAGGTCCATCCCCAATTTTATGGGTCCCAAGAAATCCACTTCCACCCGCAAAGCATCTTGGATGCAAAAGTGCCTTTTAGAGCTACATCCGATCGATTACCATGACCCGATTGTATTGGATTTACCATATTTGGGTTGCCACCAAATCTTTACTGCATATGAACGGTCAGAACCCGCGAAACTACTTTGTTGAGTGAACCCCTGTAGGGATGTGGAGTATAGTAACTCCCCAAGTTTTGGAGAAATTCCAGTTTTGGATTGTCGCTTGGGTTGGAGTCCTAGGTTGTGGGGTTACGGCTGAACTACAGTGTTAAGACTAGGGTCTATGACGCTCTAGAGCTTGAAATACTCCCTTGAAGTTCATTTTGAGCGTCAGAAACACCCTCTAAAATCGTAAATTGAGAGTGCAGATACCTTTAAAGCTCTGTGTGATATGTGTGAATCTCACCGAAACTGTATTTTATACAACTACCATAATGTTTAAGTAGAAAACCTCGTGTAAAAGCTGCACTCCAACTTTAGAGATCTGTCATCACTTTTCAGCAAAGAAAGTTGCTTGTTTAGGCAACATTTAGCATGAAAATGCGCTCAGAAAACACAAAAATCACGGAACTCCCTCACATGGCGGCCATATTTGAATCTGCAAATGTTGTGGTCAGCAGTTTTCTACACCAGTGGTGCAATAATTTCCAAAATGGCGGCAAATTACGAGGGAGCGGTTTGCTGTGTGCTTACAGTTTAGCTCACGTTCTTAATGTTTTTGCAAACTTGAAGGACTTTGAATGACAATGAACTGTAAGGATGGCATTTTCAAGTTGTTTTTGTCTGTTTTGGGGAAATCAAAGTGCCAGAAACACTAAGTTACTAGTTAATGTTTCAGCATCACGATCAAAGACGACGGGTACTGTTTATACTGGCATTGGTATCAGGTTCGTGGCTTCTAACCAGTAATGACACCCCTGCAAATAAACTGCAGCAACTTTATTTGAAATGTATAACTGATTTGAGAGCCAATATACATTCAAATAAAGACTACCCTTTAAATTCATTAAATGGGGGTGAAAATACCCTCTAAAACAAAATTGTAAGAGTGAAGCTACTCCCTACAACGGATGAAAAAAGGGAGCCCTGATAATGATGATGATCATAATAATAATAACAATAACAATAATAACAACAACAACAACAACAATAACAATAATAATAATAATAAAGATTTATGTAAGATGGGGGGGAAGATGTGGCTTCTTTCATATTTCTGTGGTCTTCAGAACTGGATGAGGTCTTGAACATAGCCAGTATTCTCCTTTTCTCAGCTTCTTTCTAATGAAGTATTACTTATTTTCTCAGTCTACAGTTGTTCATTTCATTTCCTCACTTGCACAAATCTTTGCATATTATACTTGTGGAGTAAAAAACATGCAGATTTTTGTGTGTTTGCATTGTTCTTTCGGTTGCCAATCGATGTTGGTGTTTTGGGAGTGCCAGGAATAGCTGATAAGCGAAAGGGCCCAGAACTAGACCAGTGCACGTAATACATTAGCAGGGTTTTCAATACGTTTTCACATAGCTGGCACCTTCTGCAAAGTAGCTGGAGAAATAACATCAAAATCTCCCCATTGCATACTATTTTCAGTAGAGAGTCTTACTTTGTCTTCATAAAGTAGCCGGCACAAATGACTAGAGTAGATGCCGAATTTCGCCGGCTACCAGCTCTTATTGAAAATCCTGCATCAGAGAAACAAGATGGCAGACATTGCATTGCACACAAGATAACAGAGATGTTTTCCAAAAAAAATGTTCTCTTTTTTGCAATAACCAGGAAGACAATGTAGTAAAATGTGCACTTTGTAGAGACAAGAATATATTCCAGGCTCGAATTGCCTTTCCAGAACAGAAGTTAAAGATAATGGAACAAGTTGTGGATTGTTGCCAGATACATCTACTTCAATTAATAATGAGACCAGACTTTCTGGTGTGAGACATTCCACATCTCAGAATTACCGGTCGATATAAATTTTAGCTATAACTTCTTCACTATTCAGTGGTAATTTATAACTGCCGATGAAAACCTCAGCTACATTTAATAAATAAAATGGCAAAAAACAACATAAAACATAATCAATTTAAGCTGATAACATATTCATTATATGCAAATTAGTCCACCCTCTCATTTTTTCTAGTAGGCTAGGATGCTGATATCTCTTTTACAGTATGGCATGGTGCTCAGAAATAACCAGGTTTACTCATCCAACAATTCGAAAATAGCCAACTTAAAACCCAGAAGCAGAACAAAGTAAAGTCCCGACTTGGATGAGAACATGGCTCTAGAGAAGAGATTATATAAACTGCTGAAGTTGTCCATGCTTTTGTACTAACTTGTAACTTCTGTTTTCCATTTCCATAGCTTGGCACCCATGTGCGTGGCAAGAGAAAGCGAGAAGAAATACAGGGTGTCATTGCCGCCATGAGGAAGAAGCAACAAGATCATTAAAGACCTTGTTAACAATAAATTCAGTAAAATAACTTCAGATTGTTTGTCTTTGTGTTTTTTTAAATCCTGCCAAAGCAGCTTTTAATTCATTCATTCAATATGCATGGTTCACGTACCGTATTGTTCCGAATAAAAAAAACTTTAACTTTAGAGGGGGTGGGGGCGTTTATTAGTAGAGGCATTTATGCGGACGTGGACGTTTATTTCTAAATTCAAGAAACGAGTAAACCCAAAACTTTTGTTTCGATTTTTCTTCCGTTATCACAAAATATTAGTTGAGATTTTCTTGCTCTACTTAACGTGAATCTAAATCAGTAGATAATACTGATTTGATGTTTCAAATTTCATCAGTCAGTTCGAATTCATCGTCCATCGTCCTTGACAATGCTGAATATTAAACAGATGAACGTAAAACAACTGCATCAGTAGACACTGCTGTTTAATTAACGTTTCAAACTACTTCAATCAGATCTTCATCCACATCGCATATCGTCAATTAGCTGAAACTCGTTCTTAGCGTTTATTTGGACGTGGGCGTTTATTTTAAATTTCTAAAGTGGGGGGCGTTTATTCGGGTAGAGTCGTTTATTCGGACGTGGGCGTTTATTCGGAACAATACGGTATGCCATTTCATTGAGGGAACAGTGGCTTTTATAAATGACAAAGTTGCGAGAGCAATAGAATATTGCAATGAAGTGGTATTGAAGGACATCGGCATTGTTGAAATTTAACAGTGTTCCATAAAGTTGAATGAAATAATGACATCATTTTGAGGAGTTTTATTATATAATTACCACCCTCGGTGATGTCTGAATGTGGTGGTAAAATGACGGTAATCATGTTATGGAATGTACATGAACACATGAAGTGTGTAATTGGAGAGTAAAATTCATAATTACATGACAACCATGTGTCGGTGTTTTTAAAATCACATTACAAAAACATATTTAAACATTTAACAGTGTCCATAATTCTGATGAATTATCACACAAATGTCTGTAATTGTAGTCTGTTGAGAGAGAGTAAAGGTGAAGGCAGCCTTCCTCCCCCACTCCTCTCTTGCCTTGCCCGATGTCAAATTACATGATAAAACGTTTGTAATCACACGACAAAGTTTGTATTTGCACTATAAATGAAATGTGCTAATCAAAAAAACATCTGCCATTCTTTGTAATTAACAAATTGTTCATAATCACATGATGAATGATGATATGTCTTAGGGCGCATTCGATTGACCGGAATAGGAATATACGGAATAAAAACTTTGATCTGCTCAATTGACCAGTATTCCGTTTTAGAAATATACGAAACGGAACTACAAGTTTTCAGCTCATCCTAATTCGTAATTTGGAATGATCATTTTATTGCTTTCAGTTTCTAGGGGACATTTTGAAATATTCCCGAACGTATTCCTATTCCGGAATACGGTCAATCGAACGCGCCCTAATTGCGCAACAAAACATAATCGCAATGATGTTAGTATGCACGAATAGAGGGGTGCCACTTGACAACACTTGTAGTTGTAGCAAAACGCAGTCGAGAAAGGGACTCCAAGCTGGGAAAGACCGCATCACTTCTAAAACCATTTATACACGCAAAAAAAACGGGCACGGTACCCCCAATCGCGGCACGATGCGGATGATTTTTCGGCACGGCAATTCCCATTATTTACACACGCTCAAAAAGTAGGCAGAGATTGGTCGAATTTCCAGTTTGATTAACGAAAGTAATTGATTTTTTTTGTTAGGTGAGCAATCTCTTCACGCTGCGACCATTATGTTAATTGTTGGCAAGGGAAAAGTAGGAATGTTTAAGTGGCGGAACTTTTAGAACCAACCATTTGCTTTATGGGGGGAAAATAGAAAAAAACCCACAAGATACATGAAAATATGTGAAACTGTAAAAAGAAGAAAGGAGGAAACCAGTGCAGCCCAAGATTTCACAGAAAAAGTATTTAACCTGAGGCAGCGCAGTATTCGGAGAATGAATGAAAAAACAACCAGCTGTTCGACAGATAAAAAACACATTTTATTAGAAGCGGTCAGTTTCCCGCATTATAATGATGATGATGATGGTCATAATAATAATAATGATGACTTTATTGTAGCATTTCCATAAGCTGAATGAGATTACCATCGGTGGACTATTATTCTTACATATGCTATCGTGTGTAAAAATAGTTTCCATTTTCACGAGAGTAAAAGAACATTAACAAAACCCACTGAACAACAAGGATCAACACTCTGGAATGGTGTGGTGGTTGTATTTGTGAGAATGTTGAAACACATCTTGCACCACCCCCCGCCCCTCCTATACTGGGAATCACCACACTGTTCGTCTCGTTTACTTGTTATAAGAACATTTATATGTGCTGAAACGAAACGGTTCCGTTGTAAGAACACTTGTAACTGAAACCCTTCTAATAATCAAACAATGGCCGTATTCTAGCCTGCAAATAGTGACTCCTGGCCTCACGTCGCGCCTCGTCGGGGAAACCCCTAAAACGAAAGATGTGAACGTCGTGGCCGAGAAAGGACTAGTAAGGCCTGTTTCAAACGTGCTACAGTTGAACTTAAGATACTAGCGTAGCACCAGTTTAAATGTTTTTTCCTTGTATTTTTGTTATTATTTCTAGAGATGATACAGTCTAATTTTGAAATCTAAAATTTCAGAACGACAGCATTTGTGGTTTCGGGAGATATAAGCACTTGAAAATTGGCCTGTTAGCAGTGTTTGGATTTTGAGCATTCTAATGGTTGAAAGTGGTCACGTGACCAATTTTGACAGTTTGAAAGGGTTTCTGACATTACAAATTGGCAGCTGTCAATCAAAAGTCACTGCCAAATAAGGAAGTTAGCAAAACGAATTTTTCTCGGCCTGTGTTGGTTGTTTTTCGAATCTGTTTTAAGAACGAGTTTAACTATCGTGCGGGCTGCGGGCCAAAATTTGCGGGCTGCGGGCCAAACTTTGCGGGCGGCGGGCATAAATTTGCGGGCTGCAGCATAAATTCGATTTTTTTAAATAAATAAAATTGATAACGTTAATGATGGACTTCATTCATTGAAAACTGGTTATTTCTCTGAGATTTCAATGTTTGATTTAAATTTTTATGGTGTGTGCATGTTTTATTACTACGATTACTATTATCCTATTATTAGAAGCGGCGATTGCTTTATAACATTTTTCTTAATAAAAAACATATCGTGTGT